>PVKC010040848.1:0-12257 GCA_004027635.1 Crocidura indochinensis | reverse complement strand
GATATGGGATGCAAGCTGAGAACAGAGGGGGAGGGAGGACAACATTGGTGGTGGGAATTCCCATGATTCAATGTTACTATGTACCTAAAATATTACTGTGAAAGATATGTAATCCACTTTGGTCAAAATAAAAATTATTATTATAAAATTAATAAAATTTGTTTTTATAAATATAATGCTTTGCTATTCATGTTTTAAAACACTGATTTAATAAATTTCTATAACTATCTGAGTCTCACAATATTTTGGAATAAAGGTCCATTTAATTATTTTCTACCAGAGGTTTTTTTTTTTTTTTTTTTTTTTGCTTTTTGAGCCACAATCGGAGGCACTCAGGGCAATCACCCTACCGCTTGCCACTCCAGTCCCCTCCCAGAGATTTTTATAGGCTTATAAAAGTTCTGGGTGAAGTTCTATGTTTTTGATTTTACTATTTTGTTTGCTCTTGCTTATGTGGAACACATGGAAATATAAGCATAAATACCTAGGAACTTTTTTTCCTTTTTAGAGAAATCTATTCCTTGTGCTTCAGTCTTGGTGTAGAACTTTCTTCTTTTTTTTCCTTTGACTAATATTCTTTTTTCTTTATTTTTAATTCATTTTTTCCCAATTTTTTCTATATTTAAACATCTTGATTACATATATGGTTGTGATTAGGTTTCAGTCATGTAAGGAACACCCCATTCACCAGTGCAACATTCCCACCACCAATGTCCCAAATCTCCCTCCCTCCCGACCCACCCCCAACTGTACTCAAGACAGGCTTTCCAGGTCTCTCATTCATTCACATGATTAGGGTAGTTCTCTGTGTAATTATTTTTATAACTGCACTCACCACTCTTTGTGGTGATCTTCATGAAGTGAGCTGGAAGTTCCAGCCCTCCTCCCATTGTCTCTGAGGATTGGTGCAAAAATAACTTTTATTTTTCTCAAAACCCATAGATGAGTGAGACTATTCTGCTCCTCTCTCTCTCCCTCTGACTTATTTCACTCAGCATGGTAGATTCCATGTACATCCATGTAGAGGAAAATTTCATGACTTCATCTCTCCTGATGGCTGCATAATATTCCATTGTATATATGTACCACAGTTTCTTTAGCCATTCATCTGTTGAAGAGCATCTTGATTGTTTCCAGAGCCTGGCTATTGTGAATAGTGCTGCAATAAATATAGGTGTGAGGAAGGGCCTTTTATATTGAACTCTTGTGTTCCTAGGGTATATCCCTAGGCATGGAATAGCTGGGTCGAATGGGAGCTCAATTTCCAGATTTTGGATGAATCTCCATATAACTTTCCATAGAGATTGTACTAGAGGGCATTCCCACCAGCAGTGGATAAGAGTTCCTTTCTCTCCACATCCCCACCAGCAATGATTGTTCTCATTCTTTGTGATGTGCACCAATCTCTGTGGTGTGAGGTGATATCTCATCGTTGTTTTGATTTGCATCTCCCTGATGATTAGTGAGGAGGAGCATTTTTTCATGTGCCTTTTGGCCATTTGTATTTCTTTTTTATCAAAGTGTCTGTTCATTTCTTCTCCCCATTTTTTGATGGGATTAGATGTTTTTTTCTTGTGAAGTTCTGTCAGTGCCCTGTATATTTTGGATGTTAGCCCCTTATCTGATGGGTGTTGGGTGAATAGTTTCTCCCACTCGGTAGGTGACTCTTGTATCCTGGGCAATATTTCTTTTGAGGTGCAGAAGCTTCTCAGATTAATGTATTCCCATGTGTTGATCTCTGCTTCCACTTGTTTGGAAAGCGCAGTTTCCTCCTTGAAGATGCCTTTAGTCTCAATGTCATGGAGTGTTTTACCGACGTGTTGTTCTATATACCTCATGGTATCAGGTCTGATATTGAGGTCTTTAATCCATTTGGATTTTGCCTTCGTACATGATGTTAACTGGGGGTCTATGTTCGCTTTTTTTGCAAGTGGCTAACCAGTTCTGCCAGCACCACTTGTTGAAGAGGTTTTCCCTGCTCCACTTAGAATTTCATGCTCCTTTGTCAAAATTAGGTACTTGTATGTCTGGGGGACAATGTCTGAAAATTCAAGTCTATTCCACTGATCTGAGGGTCTGTCTTTATTCCAATACCATGCTGTTTTGATAACTATTGCTTTGTAGTACGGTTCAAAGCTGGGGAAAGTAATGCCTCCCATTTTCCTTTTCCCTAGGAGTGCTTTAGCTATTCGAGGGTGTTTATTGTTCCAGATGAACTTCATAATCATTTGATCTACTTCTTTGAAGAGTGTCATGAGTATCTTTATAGGAATCGCATTACATCTGAATAATGCTTTGGGGAGTATTGCCATTTTAATGATGTTAATCCTGCCAATCCATGAGCAGGGTAAGTGCTTCCATTTCCGTATTTCTTGGAGCAGCGCTTTATAGTTTTCTTTGTATAGGTCCTTCGTGTCTTTGGTCAAGTTGACTCCAAGATACTTGATTTTGTGTGGTGCTATTGTGAATGAGATTGCCTTCTTGACTTCCTTCTCTTCCCTATCATTATTGGTGTATAAAAAGGCCATTGATTTCTGTGTGTTAATTTTGTAGCCTGCCACCTTGCTATATGAGTCTATTGTTCTAGAAGCTTTTTGGTAGAGTCTTTAGGGTTTTCTAGGTAGAGTATCATGTCATCTGCAAACAATGAGAGCTTGACTTCTTTCTTTCCTATCTGGATTCCCTTGATATCCTTTTCTTGCCTGATCACTATACCAAGAACTTCCAGTACTATGTTGAAAAGGAGTGGTGAGAGCCGACAGCCTTGTCTTGTACCAGAATTTAGAGGAAAGTCTTTTAGTTTTTCTTCGTTAAGGATAATATTTGCCATTGGCTTGTGGTAGATGGCTTCAACTAGATTGAGAAAGGTTCCTTCCATTCCCATCTTGCTGAGAGTTTTGATTAAGAATGGGTGTTGGACCTTATCAAATGCTTTCTCTGCGTCTATTGATATGATCATGTGATTCTTATTTTTCTTCTTGCTGATGTTGTGTATGATGTTGATAGATTTACGGATGTTAAACCATCTTTGCTTTCCTGGAATGAAACTTACTTGATCGTAGTGTATGATCTTCTTGATGACACATTGGATCCTATTTGCCAGGATTTTGTTGAAGATCTTTGCATCAGCATTCATCAGGGATATTGGTCTGTAATTTTCTTTTTTGGCAGCATCTCTGTCCGGTTTTGGTATTAAGGTGATGTTGGCTTCATAAAAGCTGTTTGGGAGTGTTCCCATTTTTTTCAATTCCATGGAAGAGCCTGGCTAGGATTGGTAGTAGCTCCTCTTGAAAGAGTTGAAAAAAATTAATTAGGAAATCCATTTGGACCTGGGCTTTTCTTTTTGGGCAGATGTTTGATCACAATTTCAATTTCCTTAGTGGTGATGGGCATGTTTAGATATTCTACCTCTTCCTTATTTAAATGTGGAAGGTTATGATTGTCCAAGAATTTTTCCATTTCTTCTAGGTTCTCATGCTTAGTAGCATAAAGTTTCTCAAAATAGTTTTTGATTACCCTTTGGATCTCTGCAGTATCTGTTGTGATCTCCCCCTTTTCATTTCTAATACAGGTTATCAGATTTCTCTCTCTCTCTCTCTCTCTCTCTCTCTCTCTCTTTGTGAGTTTTGCCATTGTCCTATCAATCTTGTTTATTTTTTCAAAGAACCAACTTCTGCTTTCATTGATCTTTCGGATTGATTTTTGGTTTTCCACTTCATTGAGTTCTGCTTTCAGCTTTGTTATTTCCTTCTGTCTTCCTATTTTTGGTTCCTTTTGTTGCTCATTTTCTAATTTTTTGTGCTGTGTCATTAAGTTATTCAGGTATGCCCCTTCTTCCTTCCTGATGTGTGCTTGTAGAGCTATAAATTTTCCTCTCAGGACCGCTTTTGCTGTGTCCCATAGATTCTGGGTGGTTGTGTCTTCATTATCATTTGTTGCCTGGAAAGTATTTTTTTGGGGGTCACACCCGGCAGTGCTCCATGCTCAGAAATTGCTCCTGGCAGGCACGGGGGAATATATGGGGCACCGGGATTCAAACCGATGACCTTTTGCATGAAAGGCAAACACCTTACCTCCATGCTATCTCCAGGGCCCGTTGCCAGGAAAGTTTTGATTTCCTTTTTGATTTCATCTCAGACCCACTGGTTGTTCAGCAGCAGGGTGTTTCATTTCCAGTTGTTAATGTTTTTCTTCTGTGTGGCTTTGTAGTTCACATCTAATTTCAGAGCCTTGTGGTCGGCAAAGGTAGCTTGCAAGATTTCTATCCTCTTGATTTTATGGAGGTATGTTTTATGTGTCAGCATGTAGTCTGTCCTGGAGAATGACCCATGTACATTGGAGAAGAATGTGTATCCAGGTTTTTTGCAATGGAGTGTCCTATATACATCTACTAGTTCTCTTTCTTCCATTTCTCTTTTTTATATTTTTTATTATTTTTTATTTTTTTGGTTTTTGGGTCACACCCGGCAGTGCTCAGGGGTTACTCCTGGCTCCATGCTCAGAAATTGCTCCTGGCAGGCACGGGGGACCATATGGTGCACCAGGATTCGAATCGATGACCTTTATGCATGAAAGACAAACGCCTTACCTCCATGCTATCTCCCGGGCCCCTCTTCCATTTCTCTTTTCAGGACTAGTATGTTTTTGTTGGGTTTCAGTCTGGTTGACCTATCAAGTGTTGATAGGGCCGTGTTGAGGTCTCCCATAATTATTGTGTTATCATTGATTTCTTCTTTCAGATTTGTCAGTAACTGTATTAAATAATTTGCTGGTCTCTCATTGGGTGCATATATGTTTAATAGTCTGATTTCTTCCTGTTGCATATATCCCTTGATTAGAACATAGTGTCCATTTTTGTCCCTTACCACTTTTCTGAGTATAAAGTTGGTGTCATCAGATATTAATATGGCCACCCCAGCTTTTTTTGAGGGTATTGTTTGCTTGGATGATTTTCCTCCAGCTTTTGATTTTGAGTCTATGTTTGTTCTGACTATTCAGATGTGTTTCTTGTAGGCAGCAGAAGGCTGGATTCATCTTTTTGACCCACTTTGCCACTCTGTGTCTTTTAATTGATGAATTTAGCCCATTAATATTGAGGGAAATGATTGTCAAAGGATTTAATGTCATCTTTGTAGATAAGTTTGCTGTGTTTGTTGGTCTCTCTTGTCTTAGGGTAGACCTGTCAGTTTTTCCTTTAAGGCTGGATTATCATCTGTGAAGTTTTTAAGCTGTTGTTTATCCATGAAGCTATGTATTCTTCTTTCAAACCTGAACGTGAGTCAGGCTGGGTGCAGTATTCTCGGTGAGGCATTCATTTCTTTCAGTCTTGTCACAATATCCCACCACTGTCTTCTGGCCTTGAGAGTTTCTTGTGACATATCTGTTGTAAGTCTTAGGTATGCTCCTTTGAATGTAATTTGTCTTTTTGATCTTGCTGCATTCAGTATTCTATCTCTGTCTGTGGGATTTGTCATTGTAACAATGATGTGTCTGGGGGTGTTTTTCTTTGGGTCTCTTTTGGCTGGTACTCTTTGGGCATGCAGGATTTGATTGCACATAGTCGTTAACTCTGGTAGTATGTCTTTGATGATGTCTTTGACAGTTGATTCTTCCTGGTGATCTCCTACTTGGGTCTCTGGGACTCCAATGATTCTTATGTTGTTTCTGTTGAGTTTATCAAAGACTTCTATTTTCATCTGTTCACATTCCTTGAGTACTTTTTCCATTGCCTGATCATTTCTTCTGCTGTGTTGAGTTTTTCTGCATCTCATCTTCCAGTACTCCGATTCTCTCCTCAGCTGCTGTTATCCTGCTGTCGAGGGCATCCACTGAGGTTTTCAGTTGAGCTACCATGTTTTTCAGGTCTGCTATTTCAGTTTGGAGTTTTCTAAGTTCTGTCTTTGTGTTCTGTTCAGATCGATCTATGCTTTCTTGGAGTTTTACAAACATCTTCCATATTTCTATTTTAGGTTCCTTATCCGAGAGGTTAAGCAGATGGTTGTGATTTTTAAGGTCATCCAAGGTATCATCTTCATTCTCGGTGCATGGTGTTTGCCTACGAGTTTTCCACATTGTCACTCTAGTAGTATGGTTTTTCCTTCGTGTTGTGATGGGGTTTATTGGTTAGAAAGAGTGCGAGGCCGCTCCGGTAGTGGCCGAGCTCTTTTGGGACGTCAAGAATTTAGGAAAGACAGAAGCACAGGAAGGAAATCCCCTCAGTCCTCAGTTTTCTCAGCAGAATGCAGCTGGGCTGGTGTAGAACTTTCAAAGTGAAGGATGGAATTTTGCTAGAGCATGGCACACTCAGTTCTTCTTTATCTCATGGTTGCTTTTCCTAATGATTAGGTGAGAGGTAAGAGAAAAATAACTGTCCCTTACCACTCTGTTCTAGTAAATAGAGCCAGGATAAGGGCCTCAGTCAAATAAGAATTATGCAAGTTGATAATGGATTTAGTGACTAGTTTTGAAACTTCATATTTTTACCCATTCATCTCAAAATTTTGTGAGTTGACTCATATAGTATAATGTCATCACTTCCCTTTAACTCTAAGATGTACATTTCCCTCACCTTTTCACAGCTCTGAAAATGAGATATATCTTAACTCTGTTGTACTAGGATTTATTTGGTGATCTCCTTCATTTTAATTAATATACAAAAATTGTGCCTCTTATCATTGATAGTACTGTAGTCAATTAAATAAGGTAACAAACTTGGAAGAACTTTTGCTACTAGCCATTGATTGTAGTGGCTTTTTCACAACAGTGGCCATTAGCATTCCAAGCAGTCCCAATTCTCTTCCAGCTTCGGGGTACGGCCTGTTTTTCCTTTATGCAGTTGACCTGATGATGCCCTTTGATCAATAAAATGTAGAAGGACCTAACACTAAAATACAATATGTTTTAGTGTAAAGATGAGTAATGGCTGATAAAAAGCCCATTGAAAGAGAAAGAAAGATTTCTGAGGTGAAATGAGTGTACCCCATCAGAAGCTGCTGCAGTGCCCTGTTTATCTGACAAATTACCTTGGATCTCCCAAATTCGTGAATCTGTTCCATCAACACCCTGGGAAGGAGAATTGAACCTTTTCACTGCGTCTGGTCTGAATTCCCAACCCACAGAACAAGGATCAATAGCATGACTTTTGTTTAAAGCCACATTAAATGGTAGGTTGATTAGATTGTGATTATAGATAAATAACAGAAAATAGCATAATCTAACAAAGATGGCATAACATAATAAACAAACATGACATAAGAAAGATGGGACTCCAAATTTGTAGGACTCCCTTAATTCCTATAAACAATTCTCACGTTTCCTTAATTTGTTACAGCTTCTCCACCAGTTGTAAAGAGATATTCTTCCATAATATGTGCCTTAGAAATAATTGCCCATGTTGCTCCCAGACCAGATTTCAAGGCACTAACAAAACAAACCATGAAATCCATGAGAAGTCACAGTTCAAAAGCAAATCCTATGGGATCATCCTTTCCTCTCATCACTTTCCTCTTCCCACTATTTCTGCTCAATGTGATGGATCCTCCTTTATAACCTAGAACTTCCAAATGCCCTTTTCTTGCAAGACCTAATGTCAAACTGCCCTGACTATCTGAAAATGGCCTCTAGAAGCAATGTGAAAGAAATTGTTAGCCCCTGGCAATTCTATAAGAGGGAAAACCGAAATGTATAACTGAGATCTAGGCCTATTAGTTAGTGATGATAAGCTGGATCTGACAAACCTCAGAACTGCTAGGGCACAAGGCATGCCCCCAAACCAGGAGAACAGGACTGGGCATATCTCCCAAGAATTGCTACACAG
Organism: Crocidura indochinensis; assembly: GCA_004027635.1. Lineage (NCBI taxonomy): Eukaryota > Metazoa > Chordata > Mammalia > Eulipotyphla > Soricidae > Crocidura > Crocidura indochinensis. The sequence continues at coordinate 4,441 of PVKC010040848.1, read as the reverse complement.
AACAGCCTGTCTTCCTGAGCAAGCAGGATATCCTCTGAGCACAGCAGTTTCTCAAGAGGAAGTATGAAAATGAAAAGCATTGCAACAGGAGGGCAAGGGCTTGGAAAGAGTAAAATCTGGAGAAGGGATGGGGAAAACTAAAGCTATAATTGCAGCAATCACCTCAGGATGGAAATAATGTTGGTAGCTGAGTACAAAATTTCACATTACCAGAACAAAACCAGTGGCTGGAGCACCAGGAATGTGCATGAATTTATGAATCTGGATTTTCTAAGCTTGTTATTACTCCATGAAATAAGAGTGAATGTGTGTGGGCCGGAGAGATAGCATGGAGGTAAGGCGTTTGCCTTTCATGCAGAAAGTCATCGGTTCAAATCCCGGTGTCCCATATGGTCCCCCGTGCCTGCCAGGAGCAATTTCTGAGCATGGAGCTAGGAATAACCCCTGAGCACTACCGGGTGTGACCCAAAAACCACACAAAAAAACAACCTTGGAAATAAGAGTGAATGTATGTGTAAAGCACACTTAAAAAATAAACCAAAAATTTCTCTTAAGATTCAGGATTTTACAAGGAGGTGGGAAGAAAGCTATCCTTTACTAGCAAACATGAAAGCACACACCCTTTGTCATAGTTGCAAAAAAAATGTTGATGCTCAGTGAACACTCAATGGAGACCTCTTATGGAGTCCTCTGAACTTCTTCACAGACAGCGCCAGTTGTAGTAGGTCAGGCATGTAAAATTCTCCATTAAAGTTCTTGAACCATTATTGGTTTTGTTTTAGCATAAAAAAAGATTTCATTTTCTCTTTTAGCAAAGGGAGTGCATAGGGGAATTTACTCCTGTCCTCTCTTGACAGGAATAGCTGCATGCAGCTCTGGGGGAGGGAGGGAAGAAGTGAGAGATAGCCTTGTGACCTCTCCTAGTCCCCAACTTTCCCCCTCCAGCACCTGAGTGTATTCAGTTCTCTTTGCGACTATCTACTGAAGGACTGCCAGTTAGCTTGTTTCTGCAGATGCAAGGAACAGAGCTGGGGTGGTGAAAAGTGAGATTGTCACATCTGAAATCTCAACAGAGGAGACCAGCAGGACTCTGGAAACATGTTGTGAAGTCTTGAAGGACCAAGCACATGCAATGATCTTGGACATGAGATTGAAATAGGTATTTGAGGTAGGGAAATCATGGAGCCAAATGATAGCCAAGAGCCATGAGAAGTGTGTTTAAGGAGAGGGTGGCCAAGGGGCAAAGCTTGGTGAAAGGAACCCTTCAAGGTAAGTCTTGGCTAACATAGACATTTATTATCAGGAAGAGGATCAGGGGACATCTCTTTGTCCTGCTCCTGACACTTCTGCTTAAATGTGGTCTGGTCTCTTCCAACTCAATCACATTTGCTAGCTCTTTTATGTAGCATTTGATACTGTAGAAATCATTGGGTTAGAAAGAAAAACTTGTGGGCTACTTTCAAGTCACAGGTAAGATTTTTGAGGGTCTGTTAGATTACAGCTTGTTTCACCCATAACAAAAATCAACCCTGGAGACTTTGCTTGTTTACAACTTGGTTTTACCCCCAAACAGTGATTGTTTTATATATCTCAAACAAACATGGGCAAGATTGGCTCAGGATAGGCTGAGCTATCTGTCCTTATTCTGTCCTTACTCTCACACCCAGGGGTGCTCCTGTATACAATAAAAACGCAGTTCAGGGGGCCAGCGAGATGGCGCTAGAGATAAGTGCTTCCTTGCAAGTGCTAGCCAAAGAAGGACCAAGGTTCGACCCCCAGCGTCCCATATGGTCCCCCCAAGCCAGGGGCAATTTCTGAATGCTTTGCCAGGAGTAACCCTTGAGCATCAAATGGGTGTGGCCTGAAAAACAAAAACAAAAAAATGCAGTGCAGGCAGGCAGTTCTCTTGATTGAAGATTGCCAAATTACACGTGTTTCAACCTCAGTCTGGTTTCATTATTATTTGCAGCAACCTTGCTCCAGATCCCCCTTCTCTGTGGAATTATGGTGTGTGACAAGGGTCTCTTTCGCCAATATGGAGTCAGAATTATGCTCAAAACAAGTGGACAGTGACCCATTTTCTGTACCTTCCTTGCAGTACTTCTGTACTTTCCTTGCAGAAAGACCAAGGAGAGAGTTCATTCTGGGACTCATACTTTGGCCTCCTTTCACTGAATAAAACTGATGTCTCCTGAAAAAAAAAAAAAAAGACCAAAGAGAAAAAAGATGACAGAGCAAAATTCAAAAATGCTTGCCATGGAACTCTTTCCAAGACCTTCCTGCTGCAAATCTTTTGCCAATCTCAAGAAGGTCAGGGTGTGTGATGAAAAGGTGCCTGGGAACCCACACACCACAAGAAAATCTCAAAAGACAATGGGGAAACCTCTACTTCCATCATAAGTATAAGGCTTGTATTACACTACCTTTTTACCTGCTTTTCCCCAAATGTAAGGTAGTCTCTTGCAAACTTTGTTCCTTTAATTACTTTGTTATTTAACTTTTTAAAAAATCTTTGTTCTTTATATATATATTTTTTATTTCTATTTTTAGGTTTTTTTTGGTGTGTGACCTCTTTCTGTTTTCTTCTCTTTCCACCTCCAAATGCACTGGCAATATAATGTAGCATCATCTCTCCCTGCAAAGACACTAAAAAAAAAGGGGGGGGGAATCTTACGTATAAGAACGAGCTCTTATCTACTAGGGATAAGAACTCATAATTGTTTACAATACAGGGGCATCTCCCACCTTGAAAATATGTCACATGAGCCCAACTTAGACCCCAGGTGATTAGACACCATCCATCCAGCCTTGAACCCTGGACATAGAAACGGCACAGTTCTTCACAACAGCTACAGGAAACAAATCCCATCCAGGACATCCTTAATACTGCTGGGACACCAACAAATGCCAATTCTAATATGATATCCTGACAACGAGGAAATTGGGAACAACTTGACCTAAGAGCAGGTTAGCCTACCTCACCAGTTAACGAAAATCAGAAAACTTGTAACCCTTTTGATATTAACCCCTTTACTGATGGATAAATAGTTTCTCCCATTCTTAGGGTGACCTCTGTATCCTAGGCATTATTTTCCTTTGAGGTACAGAAGCTTCTCAGCATAATATAGTCCCATAGGTTTATCTCTGCTTCCACTTGTTTGGAGAGTGCTGTTTCCTCCTTGAAGATGCCTTAGTCTCAGTGTCATGGAGTGTTTTATCTATATGTTGTTTTATCTATATGCTGTTCTTTATACTTATAGTTTGTAAGACCTGATATCAAGTAAAGACCTGATATCAAGGTCTTTAATCCATTTGGATTTGGCATTTGTGCATAGTGTTAGATGGGGTCTGAGTTTGCTTTTTTGCAAGTGGCTGCAGTTGTGCCAACATCACTTGTTGAAGTGGCTTTTTCCTGGATCCATTTTCTATTTATTTCCCCTTTATCAAAAATGATTGTATGTCTGGGGAACATTCTCTGAATACTCAAGTCTATTCTACTGATTAGAGGATCTATCTTTATTCCAATAACATGCTGTTTTAATAACTATTGCTTTGTAATACAGTTTAAAATTGTGTAAAATAATGCCTCTTATATTCCTTTCCCCAAGGGTTGCTTTAGCTATTTGTGGGTATTGTTTCAAAAGAATTTCAGGAGTGTTTGATCCACTTTTTTGAAGAATGTCATGGGTATCTTTAGAGTGATTGCATTAAATCTGTACAATGCTTTGGAGATTATAGCCATTTTAATGATACATGAACAGGGTATGTGTCTTCATTTCCTGTGTCCTGTCTTATTTCTTAAGCAGGCTTTGTAGTTTTCTTTGTATAGGTTCTTTAACCTCTTTAGTTGACTCCAAATACTTGTGCTTTTGTGACACTATTATGAATAGTATTGTTTTTTTAACGTTCATTTATTTTCTGTAATTATTGGTGTATAATAAGGCCATTGATTTTTGTGTGTTAATTTTGTAGCCTGCCACTTTGCTATATTAATCTATTATTTCTAGAAGTTTTGTAGAGTCTTTAGGGCTTTCTAAATATAGTATCATGTCATCTGCAAACAGTGAGAGCTTAACTTCTTTCCTATCTGGATGCCCTTGATATCTCTTTCTTGCCTAATCGCTATAGCAAGTACTTCCAGTACTATGTTGAATAGGAGTAATGAGAGAGGGCAGTCTTGTCTTGTACCAGATTTTAGAGGAAAAACTTTTAGTTTATCTCCATTGACAATAATATTTGCAATTGGATTGATTTTCGATTTTCCACTTCATTGAGTTCTGCTTTCAGCTTTGTAATTTCCTTCTGTCTCCCTATTTTTGATTCCTTTTGTTGGTCATTTTCTAACTTTTTGAGCTGTGTCATTAGGGTATTCAGGTAAGCCCCTTCTTCCTTCCTGATGTGTGCTTGTAAAGCAATAAATTTTCCTCTCAAGACTGCTTTT
>PVKC010040847.1:0-12253 GCA_004027635.1 Crocidura indochinensis | reverse complement strand
ATTATGCAAACTAACCCCATCACATGCTACCTCTTTCTGACCTGCAGCTTCTAAGCCCAGTCCACTGAAGTCCTGCAGAAACTGGTCTTCAAAAGAAGTCACCATTCTGCATTAGATTGACAATTAATTAGTATAGTTTAGAAACACTGACACTGACCTGTCATGAGCCTATCCTCTCATGTTGAACACACTCTGATGGACCCCCACCCCCGTGCAGCTTTTGGTAGAGAAATACATTTTGAGAGGGTGGAGTGATAGTGCAGTGGAAGGGTGTTTGCCTTGCACAGAGCTGATCCAGGATGAACTTGGGTTCAATCCCTGGCATCCCATATGGTCCTCCAAGCCAGGAGAGATTTCTGAGCACATAGCCAGGAGTAACCCCTGAGCATCACTGAGCATGACCCAAAAACCAAAAAAAAAAAAGACCAACAGAAAGAAATTTCTAAAATGTTCAATGACCACTCTACTTTGGTCCTGTGCCTGTCAGTGGACGAAGGGTGGCGATTCTTAGATGCTAGTACCTATGCTATTGTGACTGGACCCTGCTAACCACTTGGCGGGTCAGAGCTATTGATTGGTACCTGCTGTGGGCTAAGGTGACTTTTTAGTGTCCCCAGCAAGTTGGTTCTTGAGCTTTATCATTTCTGATAGAGCAAACCAGCATCTGACCAGATGCCCTAATTTGTTGCCTGAAGGGAAGGCTCCAGGCATGGTGCCATCTCTGCTGACTTGGTCCAGCACATGTTTGAATGTCTGTTTTAGAGGAAGGTCACTGAGGCAACTCTGTGATCACAGCCACTGTAGACCAGGTCAATCCTCAGAGCCAGGCCTTGGGAGAGTTGGTGACTAGAAACGGAAGCTTCTGGCCTCTCAGGGGCATAGAGAGCATGGAGAAATGAGCTCAGTCTCCTGCTCTCTGATCCACAAGGCTCGGTGCTATAGCCTCACTCACCCCCTTGCTGCCAAGGCTGCCAGAAGGGGTACAGTAACATGGAGGTGACCAACTCGTTAGCCAAGCCCTGCTTCTCCATACATAATCAGGGCCAGAAACGGAAGTCAACAAACAGGAGGAACCAAGAAAAGTCTTGAACTGGGCCAATTTTTAGGAATTGACAGATCTTTGTTAACGCAAAAAGAGTCTGTGACTATGTTCTTGCATATGTTTATGCTTATATATTTACTTACAGAAGCTTAATCATTAAATCATGTTATCCCCTAAAGATGTTCTCAGCAGCAACAAACTCTTGGCATGAGATATCGTAGCAATAAAACACTTCTCATGACAGGCAGGATGCAGCCGGAGCGAAGAAAATAAATTTTTTAAAAACTAGGTTAAAACAGTAGGAGGCATGTGCAGCAAGCAGAAAGAGAGATGATGATCTCAGATTGTTAAATCTACATCTTCTTTTCCTAAATCTATTTAGTACTTTGAATTCTTTTTTTTTTTTTTTTGGTTTTTGGGCCACACCCAGTGACGCTCAGGGGTTACTCCTGGCTATTCGCTCAGAAGTTGCTCCTGGCAGGCACGGGGGACCATATGGGGAACCGGGGGATCGAACCGCGGTCCGTCCTAGGTTAGCGCAGGCACCTTACCTCCAGCGCCACTGCCCGGCCCCCAGTACTTTGAATTCTTGAAATATTTTCTAGTAATGTGTACAGTGGTGAAAGCATGGCCTTTCCCCTCCAATTTCTGCCCCCAAACTTCTCATCTTCTTCAAGTCTGAATCAATATAATGTTGAAAGGGAAAGGAAAAGTAGTGCAGGGGAAAGTAGGGGAGGAAAAGAGAGAAATAGGGGGGGATGGAGGGAAGGAAAAAAGGAAGGAAAGAAAGAAGGAAGGATGAAAAGGAAGGACGAAAAGTAGAGAAGAAGGAAAGAAGAGATGAAGGGAGGGAAAGAGGGAAGGAAGGTGGGAAGAAGGAAAAAAGCTAAAAAAGAACAGGAGAGTGGAGAGGAGGGAATCAGGGAGGGAAACTTCAATTAATAGATTGATAAATTGATTCAATAGACTGGGTCAGAAGATATGAGGGGGGAGAAGGGAGAAGGAGAAACTTAAGGAATATAAAATATTAGTTTGTTTTTCATGAGTCAGCAGTAAGTGGAGATGATTTTTGTCACCTGAAACCAATTAGACTGAGATGGCCGGAGACTGAGAACTTGAGTGGCCTTTAATGGATGTATTAGTCGGGTGGAGGCTCTTTTCATTAACCACTCAATCAATGACCCCATTTCCCCAAAGAAGGTGTGATGTGACCATTTTATACATGAGAAAGCAGAAACTCAGAAGGCCAGATGCCTTTCTGGGGTCACCTGACTCATGATGGCTGGCCAGCAGCCTAAAGGGCACATGCATTGTCTTATGTCTACAATGTTGCTATTCAAAGCAAAGGGAACTGCTCAGCCATACTTTCTTCATCTCTCCTCTGGGAAACCTGTCCTTGCACCATGTCCTGGGTGCACCCATGTTTCCAAATTCAGAGCTGCTCACCCAAGTTTGTATCAGAGGACTTGGACCAGAGACTTGTCTTACAGACCAATCTGGAGACCAGAAGATTAGGTCAGGGTGGTCATAACTTAGTCTTACAATGCCTTCAAGGTATCTGACTTTTCCTTTCCCCACAAAGACAGGCCAGAAGAGGGCTAGAAAGAAAGCTGCCCCAGATCCTACGGTGCATGGGGAACTGGACATCCAGCTTGACTTAGCCCTTGGGCCACATTGATGTTCATTTTAGTCTTGACTTTGGAATCATTATCACAGACTTATCTTGGTTTCTTGTCCTTCGCTTTATAGTGATCCACAGACATTGAAGATTAAGCCAGGCCAGTCTCTGTTCCATTTTCCCAACATCGTGTGCTCACTTCTCATCCCATATTCTTTCTCTAGACATAATGCTATTATCCACTTAATAAACTGTGCTCTAATGTATCATGTAGGTAGTACTTATACACTGAAATCTGTGTGTGACTCCATTGCTGGAGTCATGCTACTGCAGAAAGAAGGCCAAGCCTTTACTATTCAGGAGCAGTGCCTGTCTAGACTTACATCAGGAACCCCCATCCCAAGGTTGCTTATTAATATCTGCAGCCCCCCCCCATGCCATGAGGAATAGGAAACTCCACAAGAAACTCCCTGAAGGTTTTTCTTTTTGTTTATTTGTTTTTGGGCCACACCCAAAGATGCTCAAGAGTTACTCCTGGTTTTACGTTTAGAAATCGCTCCTGGCTTGGGGAACCCTATGGGAAGCCAGCGGGATCGAACTGCAGTCTGTCCTAGGTCAGTTGCGTGCAAGGCAAACACCCTACCACTTGCGCCACTGCTCTGGCCCTGAAGGTTTTTCTTATTGTCTCCGGCAGCAGCAAAGGCTTTGCCATTTAGCCTTGGAGATGTGTATGATTGAGTTTTGAGATATGAATGCATGTTTCCTTCTCAGCAAGAGTGGAGTTCATGAGGCAAGGACTGGTCAGATGTTTTTAGAGGCAGTTCAACTCTGCCCCCGCTTAGACAGGGTTTTGTTTCTTTCCCATGGGTTCTTGAATATTCCATTGATTCAGAAACCTGGTGCATCAGTAAAACTATCGTGATGGGACAAGTATGTGACTTCCTACAGTAAAGTAAGGGACCGAGGGGGAGACTTGTTATATCATGCAGAAGGCATCTCATGACAATTGCTCATATACAATAGTTAAAGTTTATACCATATATGAGCAATGAGAGCATGTATTAAGTTATGTTGATGTAAACTAGAAAAAGGTAGGATGACTTTCCCTCTCACAAAATACCCAATGTCTAACACATTATTATTATTATTATCATTATTATTATTTTCATCATAATCATCATCATCAGAAAAACCTCATGAAATCAAATAATGGGACATTGGAGGCCAGTGTGTTAGTATAAATTGCTTTGAACATACCCAACCCAAATTTCATCCCTGACATCTTATATGGTTCCCTGAGCCAACCAGAAGTGATCCCTGAGTGTATAGCCAAGAGAAGGCCCTGAATATCACTGAGGTATGGCTTAAAAAAAAAGTAATGGAGCTGAGGCCAGAGCAATAGCATAGCAGGTAGGATATTTGCCTTGCATGCAGCTGACCCAGGTTGAATCCATGGCATCCTGTATGATCCCCCAAGCCTGCTATGAGAAATTTCTGAGCACAGAGCTAGGAGTAACCCCTGAGAGTTTCCAGGTGTGGTCCCCAAACAACAACAAAATGCATGAGGCATTATCTTGAAACTGGGTGGAGAAGGTAGAGATTAGGGATGCAGGGAGCCCAGTATTTGTTTGTGCTCCTTGGAATTGGGAATGGCGTCTTGTTCACTCCTGAGTCTCCTAGCTGATACCTTCTGGAAAGAAACTGAATCCAGAGGGTTGTGTGTGTGTGTGTGTGTGTGTGTGTGTGTGTGTTTGTGTTTGTGTGTGTGCCCCTCTTTTGTTAATTTTCTGGGGCCACACACATTGCCCAACCTGGCCTTAAAAGTGTTGCAGTGCTTGTCAACTCTGTGTTGGGTAACATCACAAAACACCTTGCATGAGTACACACGCAGATCAGAGCTGTTTTCTCCAGGGAAAACAGGTAGTTAAACTTTCACCTGCATCAGTTTGGTTTAAGAGTCTGGGTGCCTGAAATAAATCAACCTCTTTACTCTTGATTTTAGTACTGAATGCTACTCAGTTTTAATTCTTTTTTTTTTAAGAATCTCTGGGGATTTATACCACTGCATATATTTGTAAGCAAGTTCTTAAAAATGATAAATGCAACACATACTTAGGTAACATCAACAAGTAAAAATCCCATCAAGTAGAGCTAAAATATCGCTTTTAGTTCTATTCTCCAAAGACAACAAGGTTTCAGTGAATTTCACGTTAAGATGCAGAAAATAAAAACAAAAATGGAATCATTCTTCTTAATGATCTTCACATGACCTTTACTCGGTGTGGAAGGTCAAATTCATTTTCCATCTTCCACAATTGTTTCTTCGTTATTCAAAACATAGAAGCAGCCCCACCTCTCCACGACCTTAAAACAAGGGCCAAATTTCCCTTCTCTTGTCTTAGATCCCAGGGACCCCGAAGTTCTACTAGTTTTTGCTGGCAATTGTAGGGGTTATGAAATACTCAAATTGCCCCACAGATTCTCACAGTTTGCTGCACATGAGCTTCCTGAGAAAATGTCCCTCACACAGGAATTCAAGCCTTTGGCATCATTTGAAGACCAAGACCTCTTCCAACTACACCATGAGAAAGTCAGCAGAAACCATACAGCGAAGTCACATGTCCTCAAAGCACGAAGGTCCGAACTGTGGGGTTCAGACGTGCATATAGGGACACATCAACTGAGCCATGTTTACTTTGGAGCCAAGATTATTTTAGAAATAAAGCCAAGATCCAAAGGTAATAAAAGATGCAGGGACAACATTGTCTTCTCTTGAAAGAGCCCTTGGAACTTGTGACCTCTCCTTTGGACATCGTCATTCCTGCAGTTTTGATCTGGACACCCCGTTCCTGGCACTGGGGAGTGACAGCAGAGTCTCCAATTAGCTGACCTTGGAACCTGATGGGGGGGGGCATAATCAGTCCCACACTGAAAATCTTACCCCTAGCCTCCAACCCCACCAAGGTTTGCAACTCTTCCAGAACTTTCAGGAAAGCCAAAGTCTGCTTGAGCAATAAGCCAGACAGAGAGAGATTTGCAGCTGGGTGGCATTACAACTGAACTGGATATCCAGGCCTTCATGGTTTATGCTTTCTGGTGGACATAAAGGGACAGTTTGAGGGAATCGATCAACCCCACAGAGCCCAAATCACAGAGCAAGACCCTTAACCCATTGCTCAAAGTGCTCTTCTTCACCAAGGGTGAACACTAAGTATAGTAAATGAGGTGCCTCTGTAATAATCATTAGGTTAATAAATTTGCCTCTCTGGGGTGGGATGTGGGGAGTGGGGGAGGCTTTGCCTGGAAGGAACAGAAATCCAATCAATTTAAAGGAACAGCTCCCACTTTAGAGTTTGGGAAGAGATAGCAGTTAAGTGTGACCCAATTCTCCTGGCAGGTACACTGGCAGTGAGTGTTTGAAGGGTTTTATTGGGTTAGGGGGGGCCATCAGAACTGTAGTGTGGTGAGTTTGGGGAGTTTGGATTTGGTTTTGAGTAGGTAGAGGTGTTATGGTACCATCCCAAGTAGGGCTCAGGAGTTACTACTCCTGGCTCTGTGCTCAGGGATCAAATTGGGGTCAGTCTCATGCCAGGCAAGTACCTTAACTACTGCACGACTTCTTTGGAAAGCCTTTATTCCATTTAACCCGTCCACCACTGATTTGCTCGTATTTTTGGTTAAGATCTAGGCAGAGAAAGATAGTATCTTTTCACTGCACTTCCTTTGACAGCAATGTCAAAGCTTTGTTTTGGGATCTTATTTCTTGTCTCAGTGCCGAACAGAGAGGGAATGAGTGTCCCAGGCTGAGTAATCTGTTTTGTGACCCTTTCCGCAAATCTAGTCATCTCCAGTAAAATCTGAAGATTTGGATTTCACTAAAAAAAAAAAAAAAAAAAAAAACCCTGAAAAATATATCATGACTTGCCTGCAGGGCATGGTTTTCTTAACTCCTTGGGGGATCAGTGAGTTAATCCCACTTTTTTTGTGGTCCTGGTTCATGAAATGTAACAGAGAAAATGCTGGAAGGTGTCAGAGACTGAAGGCAAGCAAGGGGCGTAAAAGAAAATATGATTGTCCAAGAAAAAAAATAAAATTAGTGTGGGTTTTCTTAAATGCAGTGGTCAATTGGGGAATATTGTTACAGCCAGAAGGATTCCTCTAGTGGCTATATTATACCCCTAACCCAGAAATTGCTGACACCAACACTCAAAACAGATGGTAGTTTCTAAACTGATTTAGTAATAGAATCCAGAGTTATCCCTCAGAATTTCGACTTACTAGACGGTTTAATCCAAAACATGCTCAGAATGTATAATGATGACCAAAAGGGGAGTTCCCGCTATGTGGAAAGTTACTTACGATTCATTAATCCTGGAAGATTATTCTAGAAGCAGATAAATTAACTAGGAATCAAGTACCTATTGTTAGCAGATAAACTTCTAAATTATTTACTAGAAATAAAGGCTTTCCAATGAAGTCTTACTTTCTCGCCTTGAGTCCTTTGAGTTTGGTCAGAATATCAGCTATTCCACAGTAAAGTGACATTTCCAGTATGGCTTCAATAGGACTAGCTGTTTTTCAGCATATTTAGATGCTAAAAGTATAATATAGTTTTGGTCATATTTATAAATCAGATCAGAAAAATAGTTGTCAAGAGCTCCTCACAAAGTGCAAAGATTCTCTGGGGAGAAATGTTACGATGGGCTAAATCTTATCTTGTAGGTTGAACCTGCAGAAATTGAGTTGGAGGAGAGAGATGACAGGTACTAAAAGGGGTGACAGGACTGTGAGGAGGGTGTGTCCAGCCAGCCGTGCAATTTCATGATCCCTATTGCTAAGTCTTGTACTGAGGGTATAGGGTTAATGTCGACTGACACCCCAGGACTTGGGAGGTGCAACAATAATAAGAGGAATATTGTGCCCTGAGAATCCAGCCCTCTTCTGTTTCCCATAGACATATATATATACATATATGTAAATAGATATTTGTTTGTTTTTGGCTCATACCAAGTGGTGCCCAGGACTTACATTGCTGGTGGGGTCCAGGAATGGGGTATGGAGGATTGAATCACAGACTGCCATATGCAAGACAAGGGCTCTGTCTGCTGTACTATCACTCTGCACTGCCGTTTTGTTTTAGAATGAAATCAAGAGTTGCTCAAACATCAATAATAGATTATCTCTTTATCTGCATGCTTCCTTCTAGTCCATTTCTACATAGAAGGGTTCTGTTTCTATCTTTAACTTGAGTTTGACATCCCATTCATGATATGAAATCACTCTGTCCCAGAAGATACATGTGACAAATCTTGAGGCCAGAGAGATAGTACAGGAGGCATGGTTCTTATCTTGCACATGCCTGACCATGATTCAACTCCAGGAGCCTCATGTCCCCACATGCTCCCCTGAACATGACAAAGTCTCACTCTGTGCACAGAGCTAGGACTAGGCCCTGAGAAATGTTGGGTCTGACACAAACCGCACTCTCCACTTCCCTCTCCCCCACAAAAAGATACTTTAGTTTATTATTCTTCAGTTTAGAATCATTGTGCACCTAGGTGGGATGTGCCATTCTTTGGGTCCCAGAGAAGTTTGTGTCACTGTTAGATTTATTGTCTTGTATGAACTCACTACTGGTTTCATAAATGGCCGTCTTCTTTCTCTTTCTACATATGGGGAAGGGAGAATGGAGCTCTCTGTGATCTTTAGTTTTTAGATGCATTAATTTGTTCAAACCAATAGTTTACAATGTTAAAGATATTTTAGTTGCATAAACTTATATGTCAGCATATGTCCATATATGCTTATTATGCTCAACAGTATAAACCTGATTTTCATCCATCAACAGTTAACTGGTAACACAATACCCTCTCTTCCCCCTCTCTTCCCTCCCTTATGGAAACCACTATTTTGTTTGTATGGCCTTAGAGTCCTTTTTTTTTTGTTTGTTTGTTTTATTCTATTTTGTTTTGTTTCCCACTTAGAGAAATCACAGAAATAAATAAGACTTTCTGATTTATTTCAGTTCATGTAATACACTGTGACCATCCATATTGCTATAAATGGAAAGATTTTTTTATATATATTGAATATATATTACATCTTAATCTACTCATCTATTAGGAACTTTTAGGTTGTTTCCAGCTCTTGGCTATTGAATACATGGGTAGAGAGGATATGTACCATTTGAATTAGTTTTTTTCATATTCTATAAGTAAAGACCCAAAGTCAGAGAGCTAGATCACATGGTATTTCTGGTTTTATTATTTGATGAATCTGGGAAAAGGATTTTAAACAGAACGGTGTTCCAAATATTGATTCAGAAGATGTTAAGGGGTTGGGTATTGATTTAGCTTAAAGTATAACTGTTCCTCAACAGAATCAAAATAACCCAATCTACATCAAGCTATACACAGAGGGGTCCTATTGCACTAGCAGTCCAGGGGACAAGGGGGGGAAGTATATGATGACTTCTGGGAACAGGGGTGGAGGGAGGACAACACTGATTGTGAGAATGGCCCTATTTCATTGTCACTAAGTTCCTTAAATATAACTGTGAAAGACTTGTAATTCTCAATGGTCATAATAAAAATTATTAGCAAAATATAACTGTTCTAATGTATAGCCAGAGTCAAGAACTATTGCTTCATAGAATTGACATCTGAGTTTTACAAAGGGTTTGGGTGTGGTGCTTCTGTTTTGTTGTCTTCTAGTGAGTTGATATATTGACCTTTTAGTTAACTGGGTTCTACCCTTTGATAATTGTTTGTCTTGTCTTCCAACCCACTGTTTACTTAGCCTCTAAAATGTGCATCCCCTGAACTTTTTCTGGAGAAGAACCCAATCATGTCAAAAGTCATTGCAATGGATCTTTTGTTTCTGGAGATGAGAACATAATTTTCTGGCTTGCTCTTTAGTCTCTGGCTGTGAAATACTAAACAAGGACAACATGTGGCTATGGGAGCATTTGGGGTCACAACTCCAAGTCTGTAGCAATATGTTTGTAGGGTTCTTGCTGTCTTCATGGCTCCTTGAGCTCAAGAGTCAAGGGGGGAGCTGAAAGAGAGGGGTGTGTGTCTATGTATGTGTGTGCACGCTTGAGCATGCGCATTTTCTAAGTTTCTACACCTCAGATTTAGCACTTGACAATAGAACTGTATCTCCCCTTGAATAGATGGACAGACTGTTCAGTAAAATGTGAAATACAACAACAGATGAGCCTAGCTGTCCTTTCTGAAATGCCTGGCCTCAACTGGGGACTCCTGTGTATTGCCTAGAACATGATTTCATGACTAGACACATAGAAAGGACAATGTGTGACTTGTAGAATTTAGAAGCAAAGAATAACACTAATAAACTTTTTATTAGGCCTCACAAAGTCTCCTCTGCTCTGTCAGCTATCCTGAGGCATGAGCGTTCTTTCAGTCAACTCAATATAAAGAGTGAAAACTTTTCACTTCTTGGGCTACTGTGGTTAAAACCCTGGGAGTTTTGACCTTTTTGCAAGTGAGAGGGAAACAAATTTGAGCTTCAAATTTTGCTTTGAAACTCTCATTGGCCTTAAAGATGAGAGTCACATACATTACCCCCAAAGAAGAACTGTTTAAGAATATCAAAGCTATCAGTATTTCCTCTACTTTAATGCTTTATATAGTAGTGGGTTTTCCTGTACACAGATTTTATGATCTGATACATTACACCTAAATTAACTGATTTAAGATATTATAAATATGCATATTTAGGGGCTGGAGCAGTGGCACAGCGGTAGGGTGTTTGCCTTGCACATGGCTGACCTAGGATGGACTGTGGTTTGATCCCCCCAATGTCCCATATCATTCCCCAAGCCAGGAGCTATTTCTGAGTGCAGAGCCAGGAGTAATCCCCAAACATCACCAGTGTGGTCCCAAAACAAAACAAAACAATATATATATAAATTTTTTAAAGTCCCAAGATATAAAGTATTGGAAGTCAACAAAACCAGTTCCCAGATAGACTTATAAGTTATTCAGAAGATAGTAAACCATGTATCTACTCAGTTACCATTCAGAACAGCTCTATTTATAAAATTATTCTTTGTACAGAGTGTAAAGGACCAACATTATGGAAGAATAGTTTTCTCAGATTGGTCCCATTTCTCATTATCAGTAGTGATGCTAATTTTTAAAGAAACAGGTATCAGGATTTAAAATAAAACACATGTTTTGGCTTCCTAGTGAATTCAATGAAATCAATAGGAAGCTCCTATATTTGCTGACTACACAGTAAAACAAAGGTGTCAAAGTACATACATTTCCCAGTAATGATACTTCAAGATGTGCTTCTTAATGAAAGATAATCAACTGCAATGCAAATTTAATGAACTCCAATTTTGAAATGCAAACCCAATCCTATATTCCACAGAAGATTAACCTAGTCAATAATCTCATTTGAAACCCTAAACCATGAGAACAATCCCTTACTAATCTGACCAAATCTGCCTTTTTCCACACGCCTGTCGACTGTACAATCATTCTTCTCAGAAATGCCGCTGTTTTCTCCATAGTACACAATTGACTAAATGTTACTACTCGAATTCTTCATGGAATTACCATAGGCTTAGACAACCACAGTTGTAAAATAAAATCTACGAGTTGTGAGACCACCACTCACACTGTATCTCTAACCCCAGGCAGACAGGTCTGATGCAGGTAGAGTAGCCATGAAGGATAAATAAAGCAATCCAGTCAGGAAAGAGTCAAGGAGTATGTGACTTCTTCCTCATGATTTCTCCAAGTGCCAAGCCAAATACTGACTTTTCTTTACTAAACCAATACCAATTCATATGAAAGGGAAGATTGAGAGTGAGACAAAAGTGCCTATTTAGGTGGGCTTTTACATATCAAAGGAAGAGGTTTAAGGAAGGAGGACAGGGGAAATAGTTCCAGTTGTAGAGATCTGCAGAAAATAATTCACACAGTGAAAAGGTACAAGAATAGGTTCAGGAAATCCAGTGCTCAAGCAAGGAATTCAAACAACAAAAGCTGTTTGCTCCTAAGATGGCATGCAGCTCAGTGGAAGAAGAAGTCCCAGCCTTTCTCACATCCTTGCTTTTATTGACAAGAATCAGATAACACCCTAGGGTGGAAGCAGAATACCAAGTAAGGAATAATCCAATATACTATCACCAGGTCACACCCCTAGGGTGGGGAACAATAATTGATTAGGGTAGGATCAGTAACAAAACACAATGACCTGGTTCTTCTTCAAGTGTAGACAAGCTTATTGGTATATAGCCTCATCCATGAAGGGGAAGGGAGGGAGAAGTTATAACAGAAACCCACAGTGGAACTAGATAATGCTTTTGGCATAGAAGAATTGTGCTGTGTATTTTTATGTATTTCATGTATTTTCATTCTCTATTAACCAAGTTAATAGAGAATACAGCTTAATAAGCCCTTTAAAGAACATGTTGGTAGCTAACAAAGCCATTAGTTGAAGGGAATTTATAAAGATTTATGGGCTTGCTACTGCACAGTAGTACTTAACGGAACTGCATAAGATAGTAGAACCTTAGCAGTAACAATAACCTGCGCCAAATAAAGGGGTTGAGTATT
>PVKC010040846.1:0-12266 GCA_004027635.1 Crocidura indochinensis | reverse complement strand
CTAGAAAGCCTAAAAAGACCAATCACTTCAGAGGATATTGAAGAAGTAATTAAGAAACTCCCTAAGAACAAAAGTCCAGGTCCAGATGGATTTGCAGGGGAATTCTATCAAACTTACTACCACTTTTCCAAAGGCTCTTCCAAACCATCGAAGAAACAGGAATCCTCCCCAACTCCTTTTATGTGGCTAATATCACACTCATTCCCAAAGATGCCAAAGACACCACCAAGAAAGAAAACTACAGACCAATCTCACTAATGAACACAGATGCAAAGATTCTAAACAAAATTTTAGCAAATCGAATCCAGCACTTTATCAAAAAGATCATACATCATGACCAAGTGGGTTTCATACCAGGAATGCAAGGTTGGTTCAACATACGGAAATCAATCAGCAACATACATCACATCAACAACAAGAAAGATAAAAACTACATGATCATATCAGTTGATGCAGAGAAGGCATTTGACAAAATCAAACACCCTTTCATGTTGAAAACACTCAGCAAAATAGGGTTAGAGGGAACCTTCCTCAAGATAGTTACAGCTATCTATGAAAAGCCCATAGCCAACATTATCCTTAATGGCGAAAAACTAGAAGCATTCCCACTAAACTCAGGAACTAGGCAAGGCTGTCCTCTCTCTCCACTCTTATTCAATATAATCTTAGAAGTCTTAGCAATAGCAATCTGACAAGAGACAGGCATCAAAAGAATCCAAATTGGGAAAGAAGAACTCAAACATTCTCTCTTTGCAGATGATATGATGATATACATCAAAAACCCTAAAGAGTCCAAGTAAAACTTCTAGAAACAATTAACTAGTACAGCAAAGTGGCTGGGTACAAAGTCAATACACAAAAGACAGTGGCATTTCTCTACACAAATAATGAAGTTGAGGCGAGAGAGATCAAAAATACAACTCCATTTAAAATAGTATCAAAAAATATAAAGTACCTAGGAATCAACCTTACAAGGGAAGTGAAGGACCTATACAAGGGAAACTTCAAAACACTCTAGAAAGAAATTGAAGAGGATCTAAGGAAATGGAAGAACATCCCATGCTCATGGGTAGGTAGAATCAGCATAGTCAAAATGACTATCCTACCCAAACTCTATATAGATTTAATGCAATACCGATCCAAATTCAGACATTGTTCTTTAAAGAACTAGAACAATCAATCATAAAATTCATCTGGAATCACAAAAGACCCTGGATAGCCAAACATATACTAAAAAACAGGAAGCTAGGTGGCATCTCGCTACCTAACCTGAAGCTATACTATAAAGCCACAGTGATCTAAACAGCATGGTACTGGTACATGGACAGAGCCTCAGACCAGTGGATTAGAACAGAATATCCAGGCATGAACCCCCAGATATACAGTCAACTAATATTTGACAAGAGAGCCAAGAACTTGAAATGGAACAAAGAAAGTCTTTTCAACAAATGGTGTTGGTACAACTGGAAAACCACATGTAAGAAATTCAAAATTGACCCATACCTCACTCCTTATACAAAAATCAACTCAAAATGGATCAAAGACCTCGAAATTAGACCTGAATCTATAAAGTTTATAGAGAATAAAATAGGTAGAACACTTGAAAACTTATATATCAGAAGGGTCTTCGAGGACGGAGCACCAATGGCAAGAACTTTAGCTTCAAACATAAACAAATGGAATTACATCAAACTAAAAAGCTTTTGCATGGCAAAAGAAACCCTACTTAACACAAGAAGACAGTTAACTGACTGGGAAAAAATCTTTTCACTCAACATATCAGATAAAGGGCTGATATCTAGAATATACAAAACACTCAGAAAGCTGAGCCCCAAAAACCAAATAAAGCCATAAATAAATGGGAAGATGAAATGAATAGACACTTCTCGAAAGAAGACCGAAAGATGGCCAACAAATACATGAAAACATGCTCACCTTCATTCATTATCAGAGAAATCCAAATCAAAACAACAATGAGATACCACCTTACACCAGTGAGAATGGCTCACTTCAAAAATAATGTGAACAACCTCTGTTGGTGGGGATGCAGTATGAAAGGCACTCTCATCCACTGCTGGTGGGAGTGCCCCCTAGTCCAACACCTATGGAGAACAGTCTGGAGAGTGCTCAAGGAACTCAGAATTGAGCTGCCATTTGACCCAGCAATTGCTCTCCTAGGTATCTACCCCCAAGTTGGAAGGACATTCATCCCAAAGTATGTGTGCACCCCACTATTTATCGCAGCACTAAGTATAATAGCCAAGTCCTGGAACCAACCTTGATGTCCAACAACAGGTGAGTGGATCATTAAGATGTGGTATCTATACACAATGGAATACTACATGGCAGTCAGAAATGATACAACCATGAACTTTGCGGCGACGTGGATGGACCTAGAACATATTATGTTAAACGAAGTAAGTCAGAAGACAAAGGATAAACACAGAATGATAGCACTATTCTGAAACACCTAGAACATACACTTTATATATAACAAATACTCAACAATCAAATAACAGGGTTTATCAGGGTAGAAACTCCAAACACTGTAACAGCCAACATACACCAGGGAGCAGTGCCCAAAACACATGAAAGAAGAACAACACAAACTCTAGACTACACATTGTACCACAAAGAAACCAGCAACAGTAGAAACTGCAGCATAGAGAGAACAGGTATGTAACCAGCCTTCTACTACAAAGGCTCATAATAATTCCTTAGGGATCTTATACAGGATTACAGGTAAAGAATACCATGGGAAATCACTGACCTCAACGAAAGTATCCCATAACAATATGTTTTAATGCCTTAATCTTACTATATTTAAAATAACCTCTCAGCTTTTCTGTCCACAGGAGTTCTTGGATACGAAGTGCAGACAAACTAAGATGGCATCTCGGGGCCTAGTTACACGAGACACCATACCCAACTCGCACTACGAGAATGTCCCAAGAAAACTCTTTAACATACACTTTATCTCTAAGTTATACCTCCTTTTAGGGTTTGCAACATGTGACCAGCCAGAATATCAAAGCAGCAACTGTGACCTACAGACTCATTCTACAGGCCCTACTTATTGAACACATTCAAGCAAACTAGCATTCCATTGCCCTTTCCTTCTCTCTTCTCACTGCCTTCTTTCTTCTTTCTTCTTCTCTTTTTCTTTTTAATGTATCTTCTCTCTTCTTCTTTCCTGCCCCTTCCGTATACTTTCTCCTTTCCCCCCCTTTGGAAATCTGACTATCCCTTACCTCCTCAATCCCATCCAGATTTCCCACCTTATTAAAACCCTTCACCCTCAGTTCTCAATCTATTAGGCATCAAGACTGACCTCCTACCCCAACGAACCAGTGCCCAGCACCCAACCGAAGGGCCACCCAGTTAAACCCACACCTCGTCCCTGGCAAGAAAAGGCAACCAACTCCCCTCTGACTCAAGCTGTGCAGCCCTCCTTACCAACTCTACCTAATGTGAACTGTTACTTGAAACCAGACTTATCTCTAAAAGTACCCCCAAAGCAAGAACTCTTCCCAAGATTTCCCTGCTGCAAAACGTTTGCCAATCTCAAGAAATTAAAGTTGTGTCATGAAAAGGAGCCCGGGAACCCACACACCACAAGGAAATCTCAAAAGACAATGGGGAAACCTATCCTTTCATCATAAGTATAAGACCTGTATTGCACTACCTCTCTACCTGCTTTTCTCCAAATGTAAGATAGTCTATAGAATCATTTTGTTCCTTTAATTACTTTGTTATTTCATTTTTTAAAATCCTTATTCCTCATATATATATATATATATGGGAGCACATATATTTTTACTTCTATTTTTATCTTTCTTGGGTGTGGGACCTGTTTTCATTTTCTTTTTTTCCACCCCCAAATGCACTGGCAATATAACATAGCACCACTTCCCCCTGCAAAGACACACTAAATAAAGGGGAAACCTTACATATTAAAATGAGCTCTTATCTACTAGGGATAAGAACTCATACTTGTTTACAATACAGGGACATCTCCCACCTTGAAAATATGTCACGTGGACTCAACTTGGACCCCAGTTGATTAGACACCATCTGTCCAGCCCTGAACCCTGGATCCCAGACATAGAAACGACACAGTTCTTCACGACAGCTACAGGAAACAAATCCCATCTGGGACATCCTTAATGCTGCTCAGATACCAACAAGTGCCAGTTCTAATACGATATCCTGACGAGGAAAATGAGAACAACTTGACCTAAGAGCACATTATTCTACCCCTCTAGCTGGCAATAAGACTTTTCACCCCTTGGTCCGTCCAAAAGCCAAGATGGCGTTTTACAGATGACTGGCTGATAGAATCACAACTGGACTGTATGTATCCTGTGACCAATAAAAAAGCCCTAGTCTAGGGTTCGAGCTAAGACCTGCACAACAACCATGATCTCCAGTTCCAAATGTCCGTCTGAGACAATTGCAATGGAGTGTGTCTTCTGGAACCATAATGAAAGACACTGCCTGGGCTCCACCCTAGGATCAGTGCAAAGACCAAGACCACCAACCACAGAAGACAGATTAAAATGACACGGAGGGAACAGAACTTCTAAAACCACAAAGAAAGACTTCATCATAAGTTCCACCCCTTAACCTGTGCAGATACTGAGATCTCTAGATACAGAGACCTGATTTGATCACCCAGGATGGAGCAGAAGTCTTCCAAACATCACGAAAGCACCAAGGGGAGAGTAAATGAACATGAACGGAGTCTATAGTTGATCCATGACAATATACTCCAAGGGTGGAGAAACCCTATACCTTGTAGGCTAAGGAAATTCTTTTTCGAATGAACCCAATATTTATTGTGTCTATGCAGGAGGGGGGAAAATAGCAAAAAGCACAAAACAATTTTTTCTGTATTTATCTATCTACTTTTTGCCAATTTCTTTGTTTTGGTGTGGTTATTGAAGATATTGTCTCCATTTATATTTATTTATTTATTTTTCTTTTTTTCTCTCTTTATGTGCTCAGCCAAGTATTTTTTTATATCAAGACCATGGATTTTATGTGGTGCTTATCTTTATTGTGCTCACTGGTTATTTTATTTGACTCTTCTTTTTGCACTGTTGAGGTGTTTCACCTTCTTTTTCCCCTTTGTCTCTCAAACCGATGATGAGAGCCTCTAGAAGGACTCAGCCCATTTTGGCATATTTGATTTTTACCCCAGTTTATCACTTTTCTCTTCTTCAAACAAAACCACATAACTGGAACTATCTAGTCCTGTCTCCCAGTTAGAGGGGGGAAATAAGGGAAGTACCAAGACCAAACAAGTATAAGACCACTAAGTTGTAAGCTAGGCACAGAGGGAACCACCTATTCTGGCAGCCTCAAGGGAGAGGGAGGAGGATATAGGTGGTAGAATGAGAATGGAGGTTGAGGGAGGACAATTTGATATGGGAATCCCCCTGATTTTATGTTACTATGTACCTAAAATATTATTGTCAACAATATACAAAAAATAAAAAAATATTAAAAAAAAGTCAAGGAATTATCAGGAGGCAAATCCTCCATCTCTATTTTTTAATTCAAGGACAGTTTTTACATATCATTCTAACAGAGATGGCCTATTCATGGTTTAAGTAATTAAGCACATAGGAGGCCTGCTAAGTAGTATCTTCATGTAGGTTCTTTCCTCTTTTGCCTATATCGCTGACGTGGGTTTCTCACTCCTGCCACAGAGATTACATTTCCTCGTAAAATAATAGCATAGGAATGGAATCATCTGCCTACATTTTTGTTTCCTTGAGAAGTAAGAAAGGCTTGCTCATTTATTACAGTTAATTTTTTATTGTTAGAATTATCACCATTTTATAAAAATATTGAAATAATTATGATTATTGCTATCAAAGAGCTTAAAAGCAATTTTTAAACATCAACTATCATCACCAATACAATCATCATTATGGATTCTGCCCAGTTATATCTTCAGTCTCAAAAGCTTGATAGACTATATAAACTAAACTTATCCATTACATGTGTTTCCTGAGTAAATGGTGCCTGAGCATATATAACCCACAACTTCCCTCTTGAGATGTGGACTTCGGTATTTTAATGCTGTGATGTGTACTAAGGTTCTTTCTACCTTCGAAGAATCCCATGCTCTCTCTTGGGCATGCTACTCTCTCTCTCTTTTTCTTTCTTTCTTTCTTTCTTTCTCTCTCTCTTCTATCTTTCCCCTTCCTCAGAATTTCTAAATAAAATATGTTTTTATTTTTAAAAAAAAACCTAAACTTATCCATAAATCAGAGAGTAGGTTCCAAGGTACCCCATCTTAAATTGCAGTGGGGGAAGAGAGTGCTATGATGGCAAGAGAAGAAAACTGAACAACATGTTGAAGTGATCCTCCAAATCTTCAGGCTAATTCTATACCCCTTTTCTTCTATTCTAATCCTTATGTTAGACCTGATGCCTCACTCACAACTGAGAATAAGTAAGGCTGCTTTTGATTTTATGGTGTCCTACAATATTTATTTGAAAACACGTGTATAGGCATGCTCCCTCTTTTTACTCTCCCCATAGATGCATATTATTTTCTTTCTTGCTAGAATGTATGATCTAATTGCAACACTCCCTCCCCTCCTACCATCCCAACCAGGTGTTAATAAAGGCTGAGCAGATTCAGACTCAAGATTCCCTGAGAACTAGTTGCATGGTTTCTGGGAAAGATAAACTCACTCTCTTTTCCTGCTCACTTTTCTCACTCCTTTTATCATTAGTCTCATTTGTGTTTCACAAGCCAGATTCACAGCTAAACAAAGCATGACCTACTTATCTCCAGCATTTCTTTTCCATGGTTTCATGACTGCTCTTCTCTAATAAGATTTTCTCTTAGAAAAAGTCAGTGACCTGATTTTCTCATCCACAACTGAGAGGAAAGTTTCCTGACACCTCCACAACAACAAAAACAAACAAACAAACACAACCCCTGGGATATGGCAATGAGAAGGTATGGAGCCAGTGGTTGTTCCCATGACAATATGCTCCAGGAATGGAGAAACCCTAAATCCATTAGGCCATGGAAATTTCCTTACTTCCCCAATACTTACTGTGCATATACAAAAAAAAAAAAGTGGGGTAACACCAAACCCTGCCACTACATTATTCCTTTTTCTGGTTTTGTTTTGTTTTGTTTGTTTATTTATTTTTTATCCATTTTTTATATTATTTTCCTTTTCTTTTTTCTTCCACCTTTTTTTCACTCTTGTGGATATTGTTCGGTGATTTTTAAATTTCATTTGCTTTTATTAGTTGATACCAAATTTTCCCTTCTCCTTTTCTTAACCTTTTTATCTCAAACAGAATAGCACAACTTGAATCATTCAGACTCATAAATTGAGGGGAGAAAAGGATGTTACCAGGGCCAGTCATATGAGCATGCAGTGTAAATAAAAAATGACCAGACTGGATCATCAAACAGAATAGATACCCGACCTACAACAAGCTGTTAAGTGGAGACCAGTTACACTAGTATTCTGGGGGGAGAAGGGGACTAAAGGAGGGAGATATGGGAGACATGCTGGGAACAGGAGTGGAGGGAGGACAACATTGGTGGTAGGAATGCCCTTTATTCATTGTCACTATGTACCGTAAATAATTCTGTGTAATGAACTTCAGTCACAATAAAAATTAAAAAAAAAACTGCAAGGATAACAAAAAAAAAAGAAAGAAAAAGTACCAATGGCTACTAAGTGCTCATGACCTCTTCTCTGTTTACCTGATGGCCATCCATCCTGGCCACTTTGACTGCATCAGAGAATTCTGCCTTGCACCACAAATGGAAGGAAAGAATGCGGTTGTGAGGGGTCAAACTTCAGAAATGTGGCAACTAGCCACCATGCACCTCCAGACAGATACCAGATAGACTTCATGGGGTTCATAACCTAGTGAATGGGTAGAGGCTAGGAACTTCACAAGCAAAGGATGTGGGGTAAGAGGATAGTTATACTCACATCACCCCATATTCTCCCACATCATTTCTCTTTGTCTATTTCAGCAGTATTTATGTCACCAACAGTGTGCTGGCATAACTGACTCCTGCTATTTTGATTTCTGTCACCATTTTCAAAATTAAAGAGGCTCTATTTTTATTCCTGACCTGCCTTCTTCCCCCTCTCACAAGATTGCTTGAATGATAATCTGTCAAAAGGGGACTTAGTTAGCTACCCGGGTGTCACAAAAATGCTCATCTTTGTGAGAGGGTGCAGCAATTGCTGTTTTCTTTTGCATATAGCAAAATGTAGACAGCAGGAGGCTCGCTGGGCTCAGGAATCAGCATGTGCCACATTGTTCGTTGCCAATGATTTTGCTTTTCTGGTTCACTTATACTTAGATCAAATATTTTATACCTATGATTTCTTATCATTAAGAATCTATTTTTTAAAATGCCTCTTAAGGATTTCTTTGAGTAACAGATATGTTAATCCTTGGTTAGTCAGGAAAGGACAAAGACCTTTAGCTCAACTGCTCTAAAAAAATATTTTCACAAATACTGTTTTGATTATTTGAAAATAAAGAGTGGTACAATTAAGGGTAAAAGGCTTACTGTTTAAAAGTATTCTATACCTAAAGGCTCAATGTATAAAAAATATTTTATAGTTAAAGGACTCAGTGTTCAAAAATACTGTATATAATTAAAGAAATCTTGAGGTTTTAGGTTCAACCTAATGAGTCCAATATTTGTTCCTAAAGACAGCAGTGCCTTGCCCATGATAAATGAATACCAGGGAGTTCTGGCTTCACTGGAACTCTGACTTCCCCAGAATTTTGGGAAAGTATCTTCTTTCTTCCAATGAAAAAAGAAAGCTACAAAGA
This sequence comes from Crocidura indochinensis, assembly GCA_004027635.1. Classification (NCBI taxonomy): domain Eukaryota; kingdom Metazoa; phylum Chordata; class Mammalia; order Eulipotyphla; family Soricidae; genus Crocidura; species Crocidura indochinensis. Next base: position 3,419 of record PVKC010040846.1, on the reverse strand, counting down.
AAATCATCTCTTAAAAAAAATAGATGGGGCCGGAGAGATAGCATGGTGGTAAGGCGTTTGTTTGCCCTTCATGCAGAAGGACGATGGTTCAAATTCCAATATCCCATATGGTCCCTCTTGCCTGCCAGGGGCGATTTGGTTTGTATAATGGGAATATATATATATATATATATATTCCCATTATACAAACCAAATACATCTTTATTGACAAATTTGAATTTATCTCTAATCTTCATCCTAGATGAGAGCATTGTTGTATAAGAATATCTGGCTGCAAGAAATAGAAGCTAGGTCAAATAACTTTAAATGACACTACACTGGGCATAGAGGATGAGAATAGGGAGGTACTTCAAAGACTTAGAACAAAGGCCTGCAAGTCATGGCCTGGATTGTGGCTTTGATGACCTCAGCACCATTGGGCACAAGTAGCATTATATCTGAGTTAATCACTAAACTATCTGCACTGTACAGCCCATCTAAGTATTCTCAATAGAGGTTCTCTTATGCTTTTCAATTAATTGGGAGCTCCTTTCCCCCCACAAAAAATATCATAAAAAACAATTGTATTAAATATTTTGCTGGACCCTCACTCAGTGTGTATAGATTTAGGAGTGTGATTTCTTCCTGTTGTACATATCCCTTCTTTTTATAAAATGCCCATCTTTGTCCCTTATAAAATTTTAAGTCTAAAGTTTGTGTCATGAGATATTAATATGGCCACTCCAGCTTTAAATTATATTAAAAACAATAGTCATTAAAATATTATGCATTGGAATAAAGACAGACATTCAGATTGATGCAATAGACTTGAGTATTCAAAAATGTTTTCCAGACATATAATCAATTAATCTTTGATAAAGGGACAAGGAATGCAAAATGGTGCAAGGAAAGTCTCCTTAACAAGTGGTGTTGGAACAATTGGTAAGTCACATTCATAAAAGCAACCTCAGACCTCTATTAAAATCATGCACAAAGATTACATCCAACTGGATTAAAGACGTTGATATCACCACTGGAACCATAATATATATAGAATACCTGTATTTAAAACATTCCATGACTCCATGACATTCAGACTAAAGGCAACCTAATACAAAAAACTACTTTCCAAACAAGTGGAATCAGAGATAAACAAATGGGACTACATTATACTGAGAAATTTCTGCACTTCAAAGGCAATAGTGATCCACAGAATGGTAAAAACTATTTGTTCAATACCTACCCAAAAAGAGGCTAATATTTAAGGTATACAAGGTACTGACAGAACTTAACGATCCAACCCCATAAAAAATGAGAGAAGAAATGAATAGACACTTCCTCAAAGATATACATATGGTCAAAAGGCACATGAAAAAAGTTCCATATCACTAACCATCAGAAAGATGCAAATCAGTGAATAGCATCTCATGCCACAGAGATTGGCACACATAAAAAAGAATAAGGGCAATTAGTGCTGGCAAGGATGTGGGGAGAAAGGAACTCTCATTCACTGCTGGTGGAAATGCCATCTAGTTCAGTCTTTATGGAAAGCAATATGGAGACTCCTCAGAACACTGGAAATTCAGCTCCCATTTGATCCAGTCATACCACTTCTAAGGATATACCTTAGGAACACAAAAACATAATGCCCTATGCAAGCCTACATTAATTGCAGCTCTATTTACAATAAGCAGAATCTGAAAAAACCCAGGTTCCTGACAACAGACAAATGGCTAAAGAAACTGTGTTACATATGCAAAATAGAATATTATGCAGCTGTCAGGAAAATGAAGTCATGAAATTTTCCTATATATGGATGGATGAACATTAAAATATTATGTTAAATGAAATGATTCAGAAGGAGGGAGACAGATACAGAAAAGTCTTATGCAACTATGGGATATAAGAAAAATAAAAGATTAGGTATGGTAATAATACACAGAGACAATAGAGATGAGGTTTGAAAGGACCATCCCATGATATAAAGTTTATAAATATTGCTGAATTCAGTTAAAGAAATAACTACACCAACAATTATCATGATAATGGTAGTGAGTGATAAAATAGAATATCTGTCTGAAGACAGGGATTGGGGAAAAAGCAGATGAGGGGAATTGGTTGTGGGAAGGTTGCACTGGTAAAGGGGATTACTTTTTATTATTGAAACCTAACTACAAACATGTGTGTAATCATGATGCTTAAATAAATGTTTAAGACTTTGCAAAAGCCAGGTTCCCTGTTGTGACATCAGGCTGGGAATTTCTGCAAATCTACGCCTGCCTAGTGGAACAGACTGCGAAAAACTGTGAGTCCTGTCTGTGTGTTTCTTTCTCCTCTACTATCACCCAAACCTGTTGGGAGTGGGCCAAAAGGAGACTGCAGAAGAGCACTTTGGCTCCGCTTCGCTATGAGGCTGAGTGCTCTTTCTAAGGAAAGAACATCATCGCAACAAGAAGAGAAAAAAATCACACTAAGGACTGTGCTGGATCACTGAAGACCAGCATTTCTCTCTGGACTTCTTCTCTGCTGCGTGCTTGGGCCTAAGATTTGATCCTATGTGAGTCCTCATCCACGGAGGATTCCACTCCCTTGTAGGCAAAACAACACACCCAGAAGAGGCTGAACCAGAGGTGTGTGGCTGCATACATCATTTAGCCAATGAATACCACTGAAACACGTAGAAAAACACACAATACAAGTGTGACAAAGGGGAAACAACACAGGCCAACGTCAGACATAGAGAATGAAGATGACAATTCTGATGACCAGATAATGACCAATGAACTAATCAATCTATAAGATAAGGACTTTAGAAAAGTAATATGGAAGATGCTGAAAGAACTCAAAAAAAACATGGAATGAGTTGAACAGAACACTAATAAGAACCAAGAAAATATGATGACAGAAATCACAAAACTCCAAACTAAAATAACATGTCAACTAACAGGCCAGAAAAACTCAGTAAATGAATTGAATGACAAAATGAATAAGCTCAACACCAGGGTAGAAGAAGCTGAGAGTAGATTTAGTGCTGTGGAAGATGATATAAATAACAATTCCATACAGCAGGAGAGATTGGAAATAAAAACTTAAAACAAACGAACTGACAATGGAAAAAATAGTCAAAGAATGGGAACAGGAGAAAATAGAAGTCTATGACAAGATCAACAGAAACAACTTAAGAATCATTGGAGTCCCAGAGACACAGGAAGAAAATTTCCAGGAAGAATCAACAGTCAAAAACATCATTAAAGAGAAACTTCCAGGGGCCCGGGAGATAGTATGGAGGTAAGGCGTTTGCCTTTCATGCAAAAGGGCATCGGTTCGAATCCCGGTGCCCCATATGGTCCCCCATGCCTGCCAGGAGCAATTTCTGAGCATGGAGCCAGGAGTAACCCCTGAGCACTGCCGGGTGTGACCCAAAAGCCAAAAAAAAAAAA
>PVKC010040845.1:0-12251 GCA_004027635.1 Crocidura indochinensis | reverse complement strand
AAAAAACCTAATTTGGATCTTGGGGAAAGACTACGGGGCCATTTTATATAGATTCCCAGAGTTCCAGGCCAGTTGCAAACAAAGTAGGACTTTTAACTGTTTCTGATTTCAAGAATTCAGAAGATACTTGCGTCTCTTCAGATACAGTCTTGGCAGGGAGACGGAGCTTCCTTCTCAGCAGCCAGCTGCTGTCTATTTTTCACGGACTGTTTGTCAGGATCTGTTCTGTGATAGACACAGCCTCACAATATCTGGTGCCAAAACTTGACTTGAAACCAAATGGAAAAGAACCAAACAGGTGGCAAATATCCAGGTGTTCCTGGAGTTACAGTGTTATCGCCCTGTTATCATACAAGAGTAGGAAACTCGAGAGCAACTGCTAAGTTGCTCCTCAAAAGGTCAGAGGCTACAACAGAAAACTAGAGGAATGACTTATTCAAATGAATCCTATCCTAGAGGCCTAGAGAGATAATACAGCAGATAGGACATTTGCCTTGCACATGACTGACTTGGAGCCAACCCCCTGCATCCCATATAGTTTCTGGTGTCTCTCTCAAAGTGATCTTTGAGCACAGCACCAGGAGTAAGCAATGAGCATAGCTGGGTGTGGCCCCCAAACAACCCCCCCCCAAATGTAATTCAATCTGAATGATTTAAATAGACTTTTAAAAATTACCCGCAGAAGGTCTAAAGAGCATGTGGGGATAGACTAGTATAACTTTTATTGGTAGTTTAAATGGTTTAATTAGTATAAATCTTCCTCTAAGATAAAGAGCATGGAAGGCTAAACAGATGGCTGCCAAATACTTTCAGTGTTAGCCATGCACACAGAAAGCTGACTTGCTTAATTAATCCAATTGTTTTTTATCCCCTATATAATAACTAACAGTGATAACTGATTCAGTTTTTTTTAATAGCCCATTCACACACTGCTGCTTTGTGGCACTGATGTGCATTGTTATCACATAGTCTCTTACATACAAATAGAAGCATCCTTAAATGTGCAGGCATGGAGTATCCAGACTCACAAAAATCAGTGAAGGCTTCATTTAAAATACAATATTAGAAATGCATATCCATCAAATTCAAGCTGGAAAAAGTAAAACCCGTTCCATATTGATCAAAGCATTTGTACTAACATTCATTAAATGAAAGACATGACAAGCCTTAAAGTGTGAACTTGGCCTTGAACTCTGGCTTTTCTTGGCCTGTGACCTGATTGTCAGTTTTCAGTTTCCTGTGAAAGGGAAAGATTCTGGGAATATTGGAAAGGAGGAAGAGTGATGCATTGAGGGAGAGCGGAGAGGGGTTAGGAAGGGTTGGAAAGAGAAGGAACAATAGGCCTGATCAAATAATGGAAATAGCCAAAAGAGGAAGGTAAGGGTTTTCTAATCATAGCTATAATCAAAATGGTTCATGGAGGTTAGAAATGATGACAGGTAGAAGTGGAAAACATGAAGAGTAAGAACATAGATCAGAGTAGTAATTTTCCAGATATTAATAATGAAATACTTCTTAAAGGAAAGGGGGAAAATTAAATGAGATACAGACTTACAGTATATTATCTTCAGGTAAGGACAAAATTTATTGGAAAGTGATGACATTTCTATCCTTCTGGCATAGTCAAAATAAGCAATAAATGAATCAGATAGAATTAAATTAATATTTATTTATTATTTATTAAATAAATTAAATATGATGTTAAGCATAATAAAAGTTAAATAATAAAATAGAAAATAATGGCAACACCAGCTTCATGTAAATGAGGATTCTGTCTAATTTATGAATAATTATAAAAGGTAAAATAATAGGCAAACAAGAGTAAATTTTAAAAAAGCACATTTGGAAATAGTTTAAGGAAATAAATCAAAAGCAAAAATAACACTGATTATGGTTTGATTATTTTAGATAAAAATCTACATTTTAGAGGACTGGAGTGATAGCATAGCTATAGGGTGTTTGCCTTGCATGTGGTCAACCCAGTATGGACCTAGGTTCAATTCCCGGCATCCCATATGTTCCCCCCCCCCCCAAGCCTGCCAGGAGCGATATCTGAGTGCAGAGTCAGGAGCAACCTCTAAACTCCCCCTAGGTGTGGCCAAAAAAACAAACAACAAAAATATTCACTACATTTTAGAAATTATCCTGGCCTCTTTCCGTTTTTGTTAAGTAGACTCTTAAACATTAGTTCTTTATAATCATGAAATGGACTTTGTAGGCATAACTAAAATGAAAATGAGTAAGTCAAAATGGTAACTATGACAACGGGTTACTGATATACATATATGTATATATACAAAAACAGGTCTACTCAAAGGATTTTTATATAGGTACTGTGTGTAATTTTTTCAGGAATGTCAGTTGTGGCTGCTCAATTAAAAGCATTTCTTCATTTTGCAGATGTGGGGAAAATATGCAGGTGTTTTCTCTCTCTTTGAACTCATTCCTATGTTACTGCATACTATTGATACTCCATGGACGTAAAACGTAGACACATGGAGTTCACAGCAGTGTCTAATTTTGCAATTCTTGACAGTTTTTCAAATCATTTTTAATTAAATCATTTATTTAATTGAATCACCATGAGATACACAATTATAAAGTTCTTCATGACAGAGTGTCTGTCATTCCCTTCATCAGTGTACATTTCCTGCCACCAAAATCTCCAGTTTTCCTCCCTCCCTCCCACTATCCTCCCACTACTCATTCTGAATTTTCCTTATATTATATTTACTGATACCCAAGGATATAGCAAGAACTGAAAGCATTAAATCAAGAGTCAAGCAAAATTTCAAAACACTATGGACCATTTCTTCATTGACCAACTACATTATTTGCTTCAAACATAAAACTTTATCCAGGGATATGATTGTGTGTGTGTGTGTGTGTGTGTGTGTGTGTGTGATAAGGAGTCTTGAAAAGAATATCTCCTGGTGATTCATTAAGTTGGAGTGGGTGCTATATATGTGTGTGAAGTGAATTTAAAAAGCAACATGTATTTATTACAAAAATCATTTGAGGTAGATAATGGTAGAGTATTATTTGGTTAAAAAGATGGGGTCAGAGAAATAGTACAGTAAATAGGACACTTGCTTTTCACCATGGCTGATCCCCATTATTCCAGATGCCCTTCTGCCCTTCCCCCAAACATCACTTGGAATAATTTCTGAATGCAGAGTCAAGAGTAACTTCTAATCATCACTGGAAGTGACCTAAAATCACCCTCTCACCAAAAATGAATGAAAGATCATCACTCAAAAATGTACATGAATCTAATGGAAGCTTTATGCCCATCTGAGCCCAAATGACTACTTGAATTTAATAAATGGAATTAACTAAATTATTGTGAACTCAGAAACTAATTATTCTGTTTGATGCTGATAGAAATACTTAAGAACAATATAACTTCCACACATCCACATATATACTAGCTGGATATATTCATATATATATATATAATCATATAATATACAGAGAGAGCTATTGTTTAAAATGTCAGACCATCATATACAACTTCATACCACAAGGAAAAAAGTCCCCAAATCCTAAATCCTATATAAACCTTGACCTTCATTAATAGCTTTTAAAAATGATGTGGTATACATATAAATGGCCATGGGTGAAGAGTTCTGACTCACATTTTTTTCTTAAGACAAATCACTCATCATAAAGCTTAATGACCACTTCACTATTAAGAACAACATGTCTCAGCCTCTGGGAAAATTTGCCTATGTCAGCAGAGATTGTTATAATAGCGTACATTGGGTGACTCATAATCAATATTCCTCACAGTCAAGCAGACTGATCATTCAAGCTGCTAATGATTAATGTCAGCAGATTCAGTGTCTGGCGAATGAGCCCATTTCCAGGTTTACAGGTGGTTGCTTTTTCAGGTGTTCTCACATGGTCAAAGAGGGACAAAGTTCTTTCAGGGCTTCTTCTTAGTACACTAATCCTGTTTATAATTGTGCTCTGAAGACCTAATAGCCTCCCCAAGGCACTACCTCCTAGGACTCTCTCACTTTGGATTCCAAGTTTCAATTTAAGCATTTAGTAGGGACACACACATTCAACCTAAAGCCTATAATGTCATATTTTGTTTTAGCGTCCTACTTTTTGGAGACTGATGATTTAAGAGATCTGTGTTGGTAAATTCTCAAAATTAGAACTTCTTGCTAAGCAAAGCTTCTAATCATAGTGTGGCAGGCAGCCTTTGTTTTTGTTTTTTTGGGTTTTTTTTTTTGTTGAGACTTTTGTAAGTTTGTTGGGAATGCAAAAACGAAGCACTATAGATAATTCACATGGACATGAATTAAAAAAGTCCTTGATAAAAAGTACTGCAATAGGGGCCAGAGAGATAGTGTGTAGGTAAGGCGTTTGCCTTTCATGCGAAGGTCGGTGGTTCAAATCCCAGCATCCCATATGGTCCCCTGAGCCTGCCAAGAGCGATTTCTGAGCATAGAGTCAGAAGTAACCCCTGAGCACTGCCAGGTTTGACCCAAAAAACAAAAAAAGAAAAACAAAAAAAAGTACTGCAATAGTGATCATGGAAAGTGAATAATGATCATTTTTCTTTTATCAGGCTGACAAATACCATTTCATTGATTTTTTAAATCTTTTTTAATAATATCTTTATTTGAGCATCATAGTTATAAACATGTTTGTAGTTGGATTTCAGTCATAAAAAGTGCACCCCCTTTCACCAATGCAACCTTCCTGCCAGCAATGCCCCCTCCATCTCCCTACTCCCCAACCCCTGTCTGTCTTTGAGACACGTATTTTATTTTTCTCTTTCACAATTATTGTCATGATAGTTGTTAGTGTAGTTATTTCTCTAAATGCATTCACCACTATTTGTGGTAAGCTTCACATCTTGGGACTGGTCCTTCTAGCCTTCATCTCTATTGTCTCTGGTATTATTACCTATCTTTAATTTTTCTTAAATCCCACAAATGTGAGTCTATTCTGTGTCTATCTCTCTCCCTCTGACTTATTTAATTCATTATAATAGTTTCCATGTCCACCCATGTATAGGAAAATTTCATGACTTCATGTTTTCTGACATCTGCATAGTATTCCATTGTGTATATGTACCACAATTTCTTTAGCCACTCATCTTGTATTGGGCATCTTGGTTATTTCCAGATTCTGGTTATTGTAAATAGTGATGCAATGATCATAGACATGAGGAAGGCATTTTTGTATTCTTATGTTATATCCCTAATTGTATTGGGGATCATAAGGGAGTCCAATTTCCAGGTTTTTGAGGAATCTCCATATTATTTTCCAGAAATGTTGGACTAGACCGCATTCCCACCAGCAGTGAACAAAATAGTTCCTTTCTTCCCACATCCCCACCAACACTGATTTTGCTTATTCTTTGTGATGTGTGCTAGTCTCAGTGATGTAAGATGGTGCCTCATTGTTGTTTTGATTTGCATCTCCCTGATGATTAGTGACGTAGGGCATTTTTCATGTGCCTTTGGCCATCTGTATTTCTTCTGTGAAGAAGTGTTTGTTCATTCCTTCTCCCCATTTTGTGATGGGTTTAAGTTCTTGTTAAGTTTTGTCAGCATCTTGTATATCTTAGGCTGGTTCTTCTAGTCCTCATCTCTATTGATTCTGGGATTATTACCTATCTGTTTTATTTTTCTTAAATCTCACAAATGTGAAACTATTCTGTTCTATCTCTCTCCCTCTGACTTATTTCATTCAGCATAATAGTTTCTTATACCCTTATCTGATGGGTATAGGGTGAATAGTTTCTCCCACTTTTTGGGTGGTCTTTGTACCCTTGTCACTATTTCCTTTGAGGTGCAGAAGCTTCTCAGTTTAATGTAGTTATATGTTTATCTCTGCTTCCACTTGCTTGCTTGCTTGGATAATGACGTTTCCTCCTTGAAGATGCATTTAGTCTCAGTGCCATGGAGTGATTTACCTACGTGTTGTTCTATATATCTTATGTTTCCAGGTGATATCAAGGTCTTTAATACATTTCATTTGACCTAAGTGCATGTTGTTGATGAAGGTCTAAGTTCACTTTTTTGCATATGGCTGACATATGTGGCTGAGAGTTGTTCCAACACCACCTGGTGAAGAGGTTTCCTTGCACCATTTTGTGTTTTTGCTCTTTTATAAAATATTAATTGATTGTATATCTGGGGAACTTTCTCTGTATACTCCCTTCTATTCTGTTGATCTGAGGGTCTGTCTTTATTCCAATACCATGGTGTTTTAGTAAATATTGCTTTGTAATACAATTTAAAGTTGAGAAAACTGATGCCTCCCATCTTCTTTTTCCTAAGGGTTGTTTTAGCTATTCATAGGCATTTGTCTTTCTAAATCAATTTCAGTATCCACTTCTTTGAAGAATGTCATGGGTATCCTTAGATGGAGTGCATTAAGTCTGTACAATGCTTTGGGGGCGGATTATCATTTTAATCCTTCCAATTCATGAACAGGTGTTTCCGTTTCCTTGTGTCCTCTTTTATTTCTTGAACAGTGTTTTGTAGTTATTTTTGTATAGGTTCTTTACCTCTTTAGTTGACTCCAAGATATTTGAGTTTCTGTGGCACTATTGGAGATGGAATTGTTTCTTTAATGTCCATCTCTTCTCTATCAGTATTTGTATATAAGAAGGCAATTGATTTTTGCATGTTAATTTTGTAGCCTACTACTTTTGCTATATGGATCTATTTTTTTCTAGAAGTTGATATTTTTTTTGGGGGGGGTTTGGGTCACACCCGCCACTACTCAGGGGTTACTTCTGGCTCTACACTCAGAAATCGCTCCTGGCAGGCTCCAGAGACCATATGGGGTTCCGGGATTTGAACCACCATCCTTCTGCATGCAAGGCAAATGCCTTGCCTCTATGCTATCTCTCCAGCTCCAGAAGCTGATATTTTTAAATCGTGATGCACAAACAATAAAATATATCTAGTGACTGTTAGAAGGTAGAAAAAACAAGCATTACACCTGGTAATTTTATGGAATAAATTATTCTAAGGTAATAACATAGATGCTATAATTTATGTATAATGACACATAACTTAGTATTATTACTTAAGAGTAAAAAATAGAAATGCTTAAGTACTTCATGATCAAAATTGAATAACTCATAGCAAATTCTTAAGAATACAATGCTACATCACAATTTAAATCCTGCTTTATTAATATCTAAGGATGTACAAAAAAAAACACCCTACATTTTTGGTTGAATAGGTCAAGTCACAAAACAGTGTATTCGAAATAATATGCAGCTTCATTTTTAAAATAAGGAAATCTGTCAAATTGGGAAGAGGTATACTAAAGTGTTACATGGTTATGTTCTTCTAATTTAGTCTTTTTTAAATTCTTGAAACATTTTGCCATGTTTCTATAATGATCACGGTTTTTTAATGCTCATCAGGAAATTGATTTTAAAATATTTCCTAATCAGAAATGGAGTAAATATTTCCACCTTCCTTTGTTGTTGTGTTATTGGTATTAAAGCAATGTCTATGATTACACACTTGTAATACTTGCTCACTCTACAAGGGGTGACACTTCTTATTGTGTTAAAATCACACAGCAGAGGACTCAGATTTGTTGAGGTGAAATTGTGTCAAGGATGAGGGAAGCATGCGATCTTCCACCAAGTCGTAACCCCAAGCTCCTAAATATTACTTCCTTTTTTTTTTTTTTTTTGGTTTTGGGTCACGCCCGGCAGCACTCGGGTTATTTCTGTCTCTATGCTCAGAAATCGCTCCTACCAGGCTCAGAGGACCATATGGGATGCTGGGATTCGAACCACCGACCTTCTGCATGCAAGGCAAATGCCTTACTTCCATGCTACCTCTCTGGACCCGAAATATTACTTCTTACAGGAACTGAAATACAGAGCTAAATTTCATGCTGAATCTGTGATCCAGGCACAAGAGAAATATGGGAACTTTCTCTTTGGATTCAGGATCTTCACTAGTCAGAGACACCAACCAAGCAGAAAAGACGAATGTATGACTTGCATTGATTTGCTGAAAGGTTTATTTCTTGGTCCACGAAATATTATTAGATATCAATGCCATCTAAAGATGTAAATAAAATAAAATGTAAAATGAATGAATAATGGATGAATGTTTAGCTCAGAGTGGGACTGCTCTTGTTCTATATTAAAACTAAAAGTCTTTGGTGACAGGAAATCATCCTTTTGCTTTGTGTGATAGGGTGCAGAACCAGAAAATGTCCATTTAAATTAAGTGATGGTGGGAGGAAAGGCTCATTCATTTTTTTATTTCTTGAATCATGAAAAAAATTATACAGGAAGTACCACAGAAAGATTTCATTTATATTTGATTAGTGAATTCAAAGAAAAACATGCACGCGTGTTTGTGTGTGTGTGTGTGTGTGTGTGTGTGTGTGTGTGTGTGTAAGAAAGAGAGAGACCCTGGGTTTGATCTCAGTGCCATCAATTAATATTATCACCTGCCATTCTTCTCTAAATCCTAAAAAAAAGAGAAAGAAATTAAAAATGAACCTATGCATATCATCAACAGATTGAAGATCAGAACTATCTTTCCAGTTCCACTAAATTCACATGTTTCTCAATGATGATGCCAAATAGACATGAACTATAGAACCATGGAAGCAGAAAGATTTCACTATCTGTCTCATCCAATTACTATCTTCTATAGTTCAGGAAACAGATGCCCTAAGAGGTGAAGAGACTTGTGCAAGATCACACAATAATTTAACAGCAATCAACATGAGTATCCTAGTCTTCTGACTTTCAGACCATTTGTATTTTACAACACACTTTTCCGCAAGCATATCTCATTTGCTCTGTTTCATTGATGTTTCCACTGACCATCACATATAAGCACAATAACAGTTATTGTAAAGAATCTGTTCTCCAAAGATAGGTTCTGGAGCAATTTTTTTCTGCTCACTGTTATATCATTTTCCCTCCATGCATTATAAAACATCTTTTCAGAGTTCATTATAAAAGACTGAAATATCATTTTCTAGCAAAGCTTATATATAACTTATGTAATATTTTTATTGAAAGACAGAAACTCAAGCTACAACCTATAGATTTTTACAGTTACAAAATGTTCATAAAATGCTATTTTTAGAAACAGATGTTACAAACCATAAATATGTAGTATATAAAAAACTAGGATATAATCACATAGTAATTTAATCACATCTTAAAAATATAGTGATGTTTTAAGGTGGCAGGACGATATAAAAATAAATTGTGACTAAGAATATCTAGCATTTATTTGTTAAAGAAGACAAATTAACATTTATTGGTTGCCTCAATTCTATGATCAGGTCTAAGAATTTTTTGCATTAGTGTAGATCAAGCTTTCAACAAGAAAGAGAAATAGGACTAAGAAATTGGAAGTCCAAGTTCCTGAGAATTTTGAATGACTGGTCTTCAACTTATTGTGAGCTCTCCTTTATATATACATATCTTAAGGATACATCATATTTATATGCATTTATAATAGAATTCATATTTTGGATTTTTAGAGCTATTTTGTGAAAATATATAGGGTCATCTACCTTGAAAAGATTGTTAATATAATAAAACCATTATGTGAAGAAAAAATATTTAAGTTGAGGGTTGACTGGTGGAACCACATGGGAAGAAAAGAGGAGAACATCAAGAATCTTTGTTTTGTTTGGGGACAACACCCAGCGGTGTGTCCTTAGTTACTCCTGACTCTGTGCTAAGAAATCACTCAAGGAGGGCTTAGGGGACCCTATGGATTGTGGAGAATCAAATCTGGATTTGCTGTGTGCATGGCAAGAGCCTTAATGTAAATGTCACTCTGCTTCCATTAAGAACCTTTATTTACATTTTGTTCCCTCTAGGACTTCAAAATGGAGGTCATAAATAAACTCTAAAGTTGTAGTGATTGTAAGAATAAAAAAAAGCAAGTTGTAAGAATAAGCATAAAGGTCTATTTGGGAATGAGATGGGACTTGAACATTGTTGTGGATAATGTGAGTATCCACCATAAATATGATACATATAGATCTGTAAAGCTCTACTTCATAGTATTGTTAAACAATAACAATTTTTTAAATGAAGTCTTAGGAACCAAATAGATGCAAACAAAGCAGATAATAACATTCCGCAAAGCTGTTTGGAGGATTAGACCCATAAGCAATACATAGTGTGACAGCTAAGTTATATTAGTCGCATACTATATACAACCAAGTGTATAAACAACTAAGTGTATATAGTATGTCCTCAATAAGGGGAAGTAATTATTGTCCTTCACATTATTTTTATTGATGCAGTTGTTCTTATTCAAAGGACTAAGTTTTCTATTGGAAGAACACTCTAGGCTGAAAATGTAACAACTGATAAATTATAAGTTTGTTGAACCAATTTTTTTTCCGGAGTGTTCCTACATGTAGAGAAAAAAAATGTAGAATTCATTTAAAATTCAGATTCAGATGTAGAAGATATGCTACTTTATCCACTACTATTAAAATTGTTTTAACTCTGAAATAAAGTAAAAACAATTACCAAGAACTATATTGAAGTCTCTGTTTAAATAAAGATAAGCTCAACTACTGAATCATAATTACTCTGTCCTTTGTGTCATTTCCCCAATGCCCCGAAAATAATGGTTTGTTATTTCACTGGGGAAGAGAGATATGGTGGATAAAGTAGTATGTAATCCTTTTAGGGGTTCCTTTCACTGCCACACACAACCATATTCTTTACTTCTGTATATTTTTTCTTGTAATATATGTTTAAAACAATAAGAAATCGATTCATAGTCTATAATTTAAGAGCTGAAAGGAGGTTTTTTTATTTGTAGCAATTATACTTTAATTTGTGAGGAAGAGGTCAAAAAAAGGTTAATGACTAATGGTGAAACTGGAGTGATTTTTTTTTTCTGCAATGGAATCAATCCTCCCTCCCTTTTGTTTGTTGTTTAAAAAAACTCTAACGGAAACAAGAAAAAGTGATTTATAAGAAAAGTCCCAAGAAATCATGATGGAAAATTAAATCAAACCAAAAATAAATAAATAAATAAAGCCTTTCTGCTGCAATACTGAAATCTCAGAAGCAAACAAAAATGGAAAAACCTGGAAACTATGGTAGATGGAATATGAGAGAGTAAGCCACACAAGAATAACATTTTAGTAGTCAACTATAAAAATAGAAGAGGAAAACGACTTTTATTTATTATTATTATTATTATTATTATTATTATTATTTTGAGAACACACACAGGACAGGAGATATAGCACAGAGGCTAAGGAAGGTCCTTTCATTGCATAGATCCAACCAGGGACCCATCCCAGGCATTGCATACAGTCCCCTAAGCACCACCAGGAGTGATCCTTGAGCACAGAGCCAGGCGTAAACCCTGAGCTTCCCCATAGCCCCCCCAACCAAAATAAACATATAATTGAACACACACAATGAATGATCCAAGTGGATGCCATGAACATTGGGTCGCCTCTTAAGGAATCCTTTTTCCTTTCTCTCTTTTCTTGCAGATGTTTCCAAGTTCTAAATCTGCCTCCTTCTAGTTTGAAAATGGAATCAAAGGCTGAGAACATCCCTTACCCAGTTAGATAGGCCAAGGCCGATAAGGTGTCCCAACAGAGCAAGCCTTCCTGAACTCCTTCCCCTGCTCAACTCTTAATCCTCTGCGATCAGACCACTGATTTTATATTTCGAAGCAATTATTTTTTTGGCCCAGGCCCGCGATCCACAGGTGCGGGTGACTGACAGCGCACTGCTGGGCTCCATCTGTCGGCGGCTGATAGCGGCCCCCCGGGGCTCGCGGGTCCGCCTGCGCAGTGAACAATCTGCCGGCAGCATAATCTGTTTGCAGACCGGCAGAAAAGCACTCCAAGCTTGCATTGTTATTCTGCAGGAACCACCGGCTACAAACTGCGCATTTAAGACCTCAGCGGGGAGGCCTGGGTAGGAGGGTGGGCATCTCGCAAGGCACTACGGTTTCTCCAATCCATGTTGTTTTTCTCTATTTGGGAGGGGAAAAAAAATACAACCAGCCCGAGGAAATGGAATGTTGTGATATCTAGGACAATTTGTAATTCCGAATATTCTTGATGCAGACAGAGGCAGAGACAAGGAGAGAGACAGCTATTTCTATTTTTCTTTTCTTTTTTTTCCTTTTTTCTTTTTGGGGGGCACACCCGGTGACGCCTAGGGTTTACTCCTGGCTATGTGCTCAGAAATTGTTCCTGGCTTGGGGGACCATATAGGACGCCAG
>PVKC010040844.1:0-12212 GCA_004027635.1 Crocidura indochinensis | reverse complement strand
CCTTCAACAGTGCACTTTTTCTGTCACCAATGTTCCCAGTTTTCCTCCTGCCCTCCTCCCATTCTCTAACCTGCCAGAATAGTATTCCATTCCCAAATAGTATATATAACATTGTTTTTATTTTATCCACTCTTGTTCTCTGGCATTAGGTTGTTTTCATATTCTGACTATTGTAAATAGTACTGCAATGAACATGAGAATTAAGAACATAAGAATTAAGAGGGATTTTCTGCATTGTATTTTTGAGTTCCTAGGAGTAATATTGCCAGACCATTTGGAACTCAATTTCTAGGGGTTTTTTTGAGTATTATCCATATTGTTTTATTTGATGATAAATTGAAGTCAAATTTAGAAGGCTGGGCCAGTTAAAACATTCCAGCAGTAAGAGTCCCTTTCTCCCAAAGTCCACCCAGCAGTGGTTGCTCTTGTTCTTTTTGATGTGTGTCAATCTCTATGATATGATTATTATTTTGATTTGTATCTCCCTAATGATTTATGATGTGGAATTTAGATGTGCCTTTTGGCCATCTATATTGCTTCTTTGAGGAAGTTTTATTCATCTCTTCTTCCCATTTTTGAATGGGGTTAGATATATTTTTCTTTTTTTTTTTTGGTTTTTGGGTCACATCCAGCAGTGCTCAGGGGTTACTCCTGGCTCCATGCTCAGAAATTGCTCCTGGCAGGCACGGAGGACCATATGGGGCACGGGATTCGAAGTGATGACCTTTTGCATGAAAGGCAAACGCCCTGCCTCCATGCTATCTCCCGGGCCCCAGATATATTTTTCTTAAGCTCTGCCAGTTCTTTATATATCTTAGATATTAACCTCTTATCTCATGAGTATAGGGTGATTAGTTTATCCCACGCTGTGGGCAGTCTTTGTATCCTAGCCACCTATTCTTTGAGGTACAAAAGTTTCTTAGTTTAATGTAGTCCCATTTGATTGTCTTTGCTTTTTAATCAATTCTTTTCTTGTTTTGTTTTGTTTTGTGTTGGGGTCACACCTGGTGATGCTCAGACTTTACTTGGTTAGTGATGTTTCATCCTTGAAGATGTCATTAGTTTTCATGTTTTTCCAAGGTTTTATTCTTTTAAGGACACTTGCCATTGGATTTAGGGACCACCTAAAACAATCTAAGATTATTTTTTGGTGTTTTCTTGATTATCTTAATTGTATATGCAAAAGTTCTTTATTTAAATAAAATAATATTCATTAATCCTGTAGTTTAGGACAGAATTGTAGATCATATTTTCAACTACCATTTGACTCTTAACTCTTAATTTCCATTTACTTTTTTATTTTCTAGATTTGTCTTATATTTATCTATATCATATATCTGAAAGTTAAACTTCTAAGTTTGAAAATTCTTGGCAAAGACACAGTTTACATATTGGGAACTGTTTCTAACCTACATAGATTGTAGAACAAGCTTTTAAATGAGGAAGTGAGGTCTGATTTTACACTGAGAAAAGTTAGGTGATTTAACATTTTACACATAATTTAAGAGATGGGGAGAAAAGGGACATGCAGAATTAAGGAGCATAATAATATGTTATGTCTTCAAAAAATAGTGAAGGAAGATTAGAGATATAGTTCAATGGGTCAAGTACATGCAAAACATGATTTGCATGGGAGGTGTGGATTCAATTTTTGTCATAACATGATCCCTTGAGTAATTAATGCCAACAGTAGCATCAAAGCAAGAGCCAGGAGTAGTGCCTGAAAACTACCAGGTTTGGCCCCAAAATTAAAAGAAAACTATATATATGCAAAAGAAAGAAGCTATGGAGAAATGCCACACCAGTGGTTAGTACGTTAATGAAGTGATAGGTAACTTCATTAAAAGGCTCTTTGACTAAAAGACTGCCTCTACTGACTTGTTCTCTCTAGTCAGTACTCAGGGGTCTATATTAGTATAAAGGTATTTTTTTGTCAACTCAAAACTAAAAAAAATGTGTTCCAGATAGGGTTTTTCACATCATCCAGACTGCAATCCTAAGTGCTTGCTTCCTTAATCTTAGAAAGTCTCTTTTAGATTTGATAAGGAAGATGTGGCCAGTGGATTATAATAGCCTTCCTCACCTTAGACTCTTGTTATGGTGGCCATATTAGGGACTTTTTTCTCTCTCTAATGATACAATGCATTACCTTAAACTGACACATCTGTATCTCTCTACGTACTTTTTAACTTAGTTCTCACATATAAGAGTCACTTAGTTTGTTCTGCATCTATAGATTTTCTTTGGTTTATGACCCTGTTTTGTTTTATTGGTTTTTTTTTTTTTACTATGCCAGAAAACCTTTTGACAAACTGGGCACAAATTTAGAGTTCTAATAATAAAATTAGAGATATTTTTTAGCTTAAAATTGCTACCTCTATAAGCTGGAGCAGTAGTACAGTGATTGGGCATTTAAGGACCTGAGTTTGGTCCCCGGTATCCCATATAGTCCCCCAAGCCTGCCATGAGTAATTTCTGAGCACAGAACCAGGAGTAATCCCTGAGCACTGCCTGGTGTGGCCCAAACTTAAAAGGAAAAATTGCTACCACTAGTTACTAGTTACATTTTTGATTTGTTGGTTGGTTCTTTAAATCTGTTTCTATTCAGAACACACACACACACACACACACACACACACTCAGTTCATGACCCATGTCATGTTTACATAATTATACTAGTTTAGGATTTTTCTTTTGGTATCAGTTGTTTAAGGCATAACATCAGAATATTGAATATTTACCATATCAATAAAAATAAATAAATGAATATTTAGTGTTTATAATGATGTAGATTTTATTTGAAAAAAAGTTAAGATGAATTTTTTCTTCTTCATTTTTCCCTAGATGATTGTTTTATTTTTAATTTTTATGTATTTATTATTAATTCAATCCACATTGAATTAATCCCTAGATTCAATTCCTAGGTAATCATGAACCTCATGAGACAATGTTTAAGTTCTGAGTCTTTTTATTGCAATGTTTATTCCTGTTGCTTTTCTCTCCTGTTTGAGACTTTTATGCATTGTCATAGGACTTTACTTCCTTTACATCAGGAAAACCACACTAATGTGGTTTTCAGGATGCAGCATTTCTCCTGTTTCTGCCCTGTACTCTTTGTCTTTTGCATTTTCTCTGATCAATGCGTTTCTACTTAGGGCCTTCTCTAGTATACTATGACCTTTGTCCATTGGCATATATTTCAAAGCACATATTAAAAAAATGGTCAAAGTCTGAAATACAAAGTAGACTACAAGGTTAGGGGATCTCTGTTCTAACCTGATTTAAGAACTATGACATCATCCACAAGAAAGACTTATTTCTCCTAGACTATGTATAATTCATTTCCTTTCTACACATAGACCTAAGTTTATCAACCTAATAAAATCAGGCCCTTTCCCTGAATCTTTGATTCTTGCTAAAACCTCTCTTTATTCTATTCTAGGCATATTGGCTTTCTTTCTGTTCCTCAATCCTTTCTGATTCACATACACTGTTATCTGAGTACAGGGATTAAAGTGTTTACCTTGTACCTTAGGTTTGATCCCCAGCACTTCAATAAGATACTCCCAGCACTACCAGGAATGATACCTGAGCATAGAGCCAGGAATAGCTCTGGGCATTTCTGGGTGACATTTCCGGCCTCAAATATCTCCTTCCCCCAAGATAAACAGCAAAACAAACCCCAAAAAACAAAAAACAAATGCTGTTATCTCTACCTGGAATTTTCTTTCCCTAAATCTTTGTAAGACTGTTTTATCTCATAATTAAGTTCTCTGATTAAAAAGAGAGGATTGTTTAACCTTCCTACCTCAGAACTCATAATCTTTACCTAACTATTTTCTTCCTAAATTTAATAGTTGACTTGTATTATTATGTAAAGACAATTAATAATACATTAATACATTGTTTATTTGTTATTATTTACTTGTTAGTTGTCAATCTACCTATACAGGGGAACTTAATGAGCTTTGTTAACCTCCTAGCCAATAACAGTAAATATCTGTTCAAAGAATAAATGAAGGCGTTACTACCATAACCATGGTAACACATTTCCTAGATAATAGGTATAACTAATAAAGAAATATATCCACTATTGGGATGAAAACACATCACGTTTCAAAGGTTTGGTTAAAAAATTCAAAGTTAAATCCTCTTTGAATTACTCCTTCCCTATGTGAAGCCATCTTCTTCACCAAGTATGGCAGACATAAGAACATTTTTCTTCAAGGGAAATTTTGTGCAGTAATTTAATCACTCCAATAAAACAACAAAACAAAAATGGAGCACCGTCTACATGCCTGTTACTTCATTTGTGGCTTCATATGTGCATTACAGTCAAGACCGTAAAGTAGCAGTTTATGCATGAAACAAGTAACTATGAGAAATGGGTCATGTTTGAGGTCATCTTGATGTTGGCCACAATGTTGAGAGAAAAATAGTTAGCTGTTTAGCTGTTAGCACATTGATTGTTTTCCCAGAGCCAATATGAAGCATCTAAATTTATGTGTGTATTTTGAGAGAAAGAGGGAAAGGAGGTAGAGAGAGAAAGATGGAATGGTGAGAGAGAGGAGAGTGAGAGACAAAGAGATACACAGAGAAAAATTTTAAAAAGTAGGACTTTGAATTGGTTCATGAAATTTCAGAAAATGCAATATTAACACTGGCAATTTGGACAACCTAGAGAGAGTTAACATTGCTATTTGAGTAAAAATTCAGGTAACATTTCTTCTCCCTCATCTCAGTCCTTTTTTCTTTTAAAACTACCTTTGATTAGACTATGAAGTTCATCCACATAATAGAGACTTTTATACTTTATTGGAAATTTAATAATTTAATTGTTATCCTCACACAAATATTTTACAGAAATATCTAGAATCACCTTTAAACAACTATCTGGGTACTATAGACTAATAAAGTTGAGAGATAATATTATTCATCCCAGTTAATAAAAAATGAATTATTCCTGAGTAATTTTTCCTAATGTATAATTAACTATATTATTGATAGAAAATAAAAGTGAGTAATAAAAATTGGGATTTTCGGACCCCGGGAGATAGCATGGAGGTAAGGCGTTTGCCTTTCATGCAAAAGGTCATCGGTTAGAATCCCGGTGCCCCATATGGTCCCCCGTGCCTGCCAGGAGCAATTTCTGAGCATGGAGCCAGGAGTAACCCCTGAGCACTGCTGGGTGTGACCCAAAAACCAAAAAAAAAAAAAAAAAAAAATTGGGATTTTCACTTATGCTGTGAAATTCCCTCTATTGGTAAAGCCAAATAATTAAAAGTTTAAAATAATCTTAGCAAAGATCTAAGAATAGTTTCTATTCAGATTTTTTCCCAATCCAAATCAAGCAATTAAAAGACTATGCTACTAGCATATAAAGGAGAAAATTTCTTAGGAAAAGGCTTTTTGGGTTCTATTCCTCCCCCCCAGGTGCAATTTTTATATTAAATCTAATCATTTGAGCTGGTTATTATGATCAGTTTGGGAAGAAACAGTAGGAAAAATCTTGTGAAACTGTGGGTAGACCTATATTTTACCCACCTACACTCTTTTTATTTTTGTTCCCTGGGAACTGTTAACAATCACTCTGCATTTATAAAACTACAGAATTTTATCTATCCAATTTTGCCACCTTCTGTTGAAGTGATAGGTAGGAACATATTCAGTGACAGAAACAAGCTGTGCAAAGCCAAGAGTTATACATATCCATGTTCATGTTGCAATGAGTGTACAAGGGTTAAATAATGACCCTGCCACAAGACTTGATGGTTTTAGAAATAAAGCATCATAGTGGTAAATTCACTTTATATCCCAGAACCAAACTATAAAGTAACTTTTTGATATATACTACAAGAATTTAACCTTGGGATATTACGCTAGGTTAAATAAACCTACCACAGAAAGATAAAGTCTGAATAATTTCACTTAAATTCTGTGTAATTTCACCTATATCTGATATCCTTAAAAGTGAAAAACCACAGAACTAGACATTATCTTATGGTTTTCAGGAATGAAGGAGAATGAGAAATGGGAATTATGATTCAATGTGAATCATTTAATTTTAAAATATGAAGAAAATTATGAAAACAGAGGAGACTATAGTTGCATGGTAGATATGTACATAAACAATTGAATGCAAAAAATAAAAAATAACTAAAACATAAGCTTTCTCTTTTTTTTAGGGGGGGTCACACCCAGCAGCTCTCAGGGGTTACTACTGGCTCTACGCTCAGAAAACGCTCCTGGCAGGCTCGATGGACCATATAGGATGTCGAGATTTGAACCACCCTCCTTTTCAGCATGCAAGGCGAACTCCCTACCTCCATTTTATCTCTATGACCCCATAAGTTTTCTCTTATGTGTATTTTATAACATAAATTATAGCAAAATTAAAATATGAAGAAAATAAATTCTAGCATATTAGGAAAGTTAGAAAGTCGTAAATAGGGGCCAGAGAGATAGGATGGAGATAAAGCATTTGCCTTGCATGTAGGACAGTGATTCAAATCCTGGCATCCCATATGGTCCCCCGAGCCTGCCAGGAGCAAATTCTGAGTGTAGAGCCAGGAGTGACCCCTGAGTGCTGCCAGGTGTGACCCAAAAACAAGAACAAAAACAAAAAATAAGAAAGTCTTAAATATGTAAATAGTACTAATATTTATCTCTTGGGAATGAAAATCTCCAAATTGGGATAGTGAATTGTGTTAATGGAAATTTGGTGGTTTTTGCCCTATAAAATCACACATATATTTATCTACATATACTAAATGTATATGAATTAAAGTCTTGCTAAAATCTTTTTTCTCCTGTTTTAAAGTGTTTTTGATAATTAAAGTTGTAATATATTGAAAGTATGCAATGTGATGATCTGATGCATGTTTATATTGCCGAAGACCTTCCTGTATCACATATCTAACCTATCCTATCCTATCCATCATCATATTATATCTATCACATCACATATTCACTTTGTTGTTAGTGTTAGTGAGATGATTTATGTACTATTCCCAGAAAATTTAATTATAAAGTATTATTCTGTTTTATTATTAGAACAATGTTGCAAATGTCCTATCTACCCCTTACACTTTCATTCCTGAAATCATGAGTTCAATTTGCTTTTTTCTTTTATCAAAGATTCTATTTGTAATTGATTGCATTCAGTTCTTTTTGGGGGGGGATAGTGCACCCAAGCTGTGCTCAGGGTTACTCCTGACTTTGTACCCAGAAATTGTTTCTGGCAAGTTCAGGGACCATATAGGATGGTGGGTCAGTTGCTTGCAAGGCAAACTTCCTACCCTCTGTGCTATTGCTCTGGCATAGTACTGGCTCTTATCTAGCATACTAGCTGGTAGGTTAATAGCATAGGTCTCCCAGTTTTATCTCTTAAATTGCAAATTTTATTTTAAGACTGAAAAATATTTCTTCATATGTATATCCTCTATTCTTTTAATCACCTACTAATGGAGTGAACTACATATTTAAATTCCTCACTGTTGTGTATAATGTTTTTATGAACAGGAGAACATATATAGCTCTAAGAGAAATATCTTGTGTTCTTTAACAATACTAGAAGTGGTATTACTGAGCATTACTGTGTGACTCCAATACTATCCCTCCCTCCCAAAAGGGGGAAAAAAGCCAATTAAATATTAAGCTCATGCAGAGCTTTGTTTATTGAGTTGATTTTTAGGAAGAACTGAAGCAGAAACAATAAGAGAAGGAAAAACAGAACATATATATGAAACCACAGAGAACAGTGCTGGCTGTTCAAGAAAAAGAATACTTCATGAAATTAAATACTGTAGAATTTTAGATTCCAAATGAAAGAAAGGATTTGTAGGATTTAATTAAAAGGAAAGGAGCTCAAGTATTTCATAGTCTTGTCATAGTTTGTAAGATGGTCTATGTATCTGAAAGCACAGAAGGAATCCTTCTTTATGACTGAAAATATGAAAAACAACAAGAACAGCAATAAAATCATCAACAGAATAAAAGAAATAAAAGGATTGGGTTTGGGTTTTTTGGGGGTTGTTTTTCAGGTGAAAAGATGGGGCTATTATCTTCCTGACATGAAAACATGAAGAAGTCTGTCTCTAGGTCTCTGAAAATTTGGAGTTATGAAAGAGATGATGAAGGCAACAACAAATAGCAACAACAAACCCTGCAGAAAGTGCTGTTCTGGGATGAACTTAAAAGGATAGTCCAAATAATACTTGAAACATAAGACCCAAGAACAACTACTAAATGTTCATTGACAAATCAAGAGTTTCTCAGCATGAAAGAAATAAGGAAGATGGCTGTAATGCATCAGGAAGAAGTCAAATGTCATGAAGGAGATTAAAATGTCAGTGGACAAAGAAAATCAATGAAATGTCAGAACAATCTCTGGACATCAGTTGCCTTTGCTTTTTTAGACTGAAATATAAAGGAATTGCATTCAATCTTTAAGTCCTTAACATCTTGTGTCTGATTTTATAACAGGGGGTGAGAGGCAGGAGGAGGCATAGAAAGAATATGTTTCTAAGAGAGGCTTTAGGGGCCAGGACAATATCACAGTTGTTTGCCTTGCACCTTGCACACCCTGGGTTCGATCCCAGTCATCTCATATGATCACCTCCCAAGCACACCAGGATTGATTCCTGAGTGCAGAGTCAAGAAGTAACCCCTGAATACTGCCAGGTGTGGGTCATAAACCAAAAATACATAAATACATAAAAGAGAGAGAAAGGTTTTATTGGCCAGACTGGTGGTGGAGGGGCAGGAGTGAGGAAGAACAGAGAGGCTGATCAAGCAGCAGCAAGATCTAGTTGAATCTTTTTTTTTTTTATTGTTGTTGTTGTTTTGTGGGGGGAGGTAGTCATGCTCAGTGATGGTTAGAGTTAGTCCCACTTCTCCACTCAGAAATCACTACTGAGAGTGCCTTGGGTACAGACTGGGCTACTGGTATCCAAGCCCAGTCATCTATGCAAAGCAAATGCCCTATCCGCTATCCTATCTCTCCAGCCCCTTAGGGCCTAAGATGTGGTGGAATCTGATAAATTGTGAGGTCTGAACATTTCCTTCCATGGCTTCTAAGACTCATGCAGCCAGAAGCATCAATCAATAAGCCAAGCCATTCTTTTGGCTGTTTACAGAAGAGAAATGAGCATTTCTGTGCAATGTCACATCAACCTCGTAGAGAGGTGGTGTGCAGTTCATGCTTTCCAGATTCAGAAGATCTGTTTCTTACAGGGGCTCCTGATAAAATGAAAGGAGTTAAGGAAAATTTGAAATTTTAAAATTTCTCTGAGGGGTGATGTTTAGTTGGAGTGAGCTAGAAAAAAAAGGAGTAGAGGAGGCATAGGGAAGTTCAAAATAAGCAGATAAAGGATTGTATTTGATTCCCAGGAGAAGAAAAAGCCTCCTAATAGCTCAGTAGCTATTGTGACATGTAGTGGAGGTCAAATGACACAAACAGAGATGAAAGCAATGGAAACTATTACATTAAGAAATTTAGGGGCTGGGCGGTGGCGCTGGAGGTAAGGTGCCTGCCTTGCCTGCGCTATCCTAGGACAGACCAGAATGTGGTTCGATCCCCCCGGTTTTCCATGTGGTCCCCCAAGCCAGGAACAACTTCTGAGCGCATAGCCAGGAATAACCCCTGAGCATCACTGGGTGTGACCCAAAAACCAAAAAAAAAAAAAAAAAAAAAAAAAAAAAAAAAAAAAAAAAAAAAAAAAAAAAAAAAAAAAAAAAAAAAAGAAATTTAGTGACCAAGGACATACTTCCTTAAAAATGAAAGAGATAAAAATTAGAAGTGTAATTATGAGGATATTGGAAATTAGAAATGATGCATTGCTTTATCTCAAGAGAGGTGGAGAGAAAGGAAGACAAGAGGCAGAGAGAGAAACTGTGAGAGACAAATTTTACAAGTTGAGTGAATGAAGGAAACTACTCATCTCTTCAAATTATGTAGAATGGAATAAGGTAAAGCCATCATAAAATAACAAGTTATTATTAGAGGCTATAGTTTTCATCAGGTGAAAGAAAAGATACAATAGGGCCATAATAGCAACACTTACCAAATCCCCATAAACTTGTGTTGAATGCTAATCACACATACTTTTTAATTTCCAGAATACATCTATTCTCATATGCATCTATTTTAATCTGGTGAAAATT
Source organism: Crocidura indochinensis (assembly GCA_004027635.1). Classification (NCBI taxonomy): domain Eukaryota; kingdom Metazoa; phylum Chordata; class Mammalia; order Eulipotyphla; family Soricidae; genus Crocidura; species Crocidura indochinensis. Next base: position 2,048 of record PVKC010040844.1, on the reverse strand, counting down.
TTGCCATGAATGATGTTAATCTGTCTCCAATTTATTGTCAGTTCTAACTTTACAGAGTAGCTGAGGTGTATTTGATAAGGATTAATAAGATCTCAAAGATCTGTATAAAGTAAGGATTGTCTTTTAAAATCAAGGTGATGAGAACAATATAGATCTTTGGGGGAAAGCCAAGAGTCACATACTAGGAAAACTACAAAGACAATTCCAATTCAAAAGGTCACAGGAAGGATGTGAGGATGATCTGTTGTGACATCTGTCTTTCTATTAATCGCCAGGGTTGATTTGATTGATCTGGCTGATTAGGTCTGTGTTCCTATGCTCCCTCACCAATCCCTGTGAGTCCCTCCAGAAGCTCACTGCCAAAGAGGATAACATTCTGTAAATAGAGATGGCCCATTGTCCCCTTTAAAACTTCCAAACAGGTTCTTCAAAGGTCATACAGGATTGATAAGCCAACCACTGCTATACCAAAAAATGGACAGTGCATGCACCAGTCAGAAGGCCTCTGGAAAAAAGTGAGGTGGCCTAAGGGAGGCAGTCTCTTGCCTCATTTTTCATTCATTAATCATGTGTCTGTGTGCTCATTTACTTTTAAGAACTAACAATGGGTCAGACCCTCACCTGGCAAATTGTGATTAATCCCAGGCTGAGAGCAAGATTTAGACCGAAGGGGATTTTATCCACAATGAAAAAAAGGATCTCACAATTCATTCAATTTTGCTAAATTATCCTGCCTTCTGGGTAGCCCTTCCTTTTAATGCAGGTCATTTGGAGATTGTTTTTTTTTTTTTGTGTGTGTGTGTGTGTACCCATGAAAGAAAACAACTCTTCCAAAACAGCAAAAAGACATATTTCTGTGTCTTTTTGATAACTTATTATTTACTATTTCTAATTCCTAGTAATTTTAATGCCTGTTCATGCTTTTAATCTATGAACAGAATTTTTTTTTTTGGACACATCCCATGGTGCTTGGATCTGCCTATCCATTTGACCCCTCTTCATTCTATATATACGGCCAATGTTCTTTCTTCTACATTCCATCAGGATTTGAGTTATCTGTTACATACAATCATAACTAGGCTTTTTGGGGGCTGGAACTATAGCACTGTGGTAGGGTGCTTGTCTTGCACGCTTCCGACTGGACACAAACCCGGGTTCGATCCCTGGCATCCCATATGGTTCCCTGAGCCTGCCAGGAGTGATTTCTGAGCTCAGAGCCGGGAGTAACCCCTGAGCACCATTGGATGTGGCCCCAAAACAAACCAACAAACAAAATAAAACCCCCCAAAAACAAAAAACAAATAAAAACTATCAGGCTCCTCCCTCAGTCAACTACACACATATTACCTGCCCTCAATGTTATTTACATGTTATTTGAGACATAAATAAGTAATTTAGATATTACATTCAGGTTGCAACGTACTTTATTGGTTAAACAAGTTATATTTTGAGAACTTAAGAAAATGCAATAGCGTCTTTAAAAAATTGCCTTTACATCTCCCCAACCTGTGTGTCTTCAAAGAAGAAAAGAAGTAACAAAAAGTAGAGAATTGTCTCATAAAAAAGACACCAATGTTGGACCAGAGTGGTAGTGCATTTGCCTTGCACACTGTCAACCTGACTTTGATCCCAGATATTCCATATGGTCCCCTGAGCCTGCCAGGAATAACTTCTGAATACAGAATCAGAAGTAACCCCTGAGTACCACCATGTGTAGCCCCAAGACAAAAATTAAAAGCATAAAATTAAAATAAAACATACCAATGTTGATTAGAAGATTTTCAAGTAGCAGTCCTTTACTCCTCCCCTCCATGAATGAATGGAGAAAAAAAAAAGGCCCTGTTCAGAGTTCAATAGAAAATAAATTTATGGGGCTGGGGAGATAGCTTGGAGGTAAGACGTTTGCCTTTCATGCAAAAGGTCATCGGTTCAAATCCTGGTGCCCCATATGTTCCCCCGTGCCTGCCAGGAGCAATTTCTGAGCATGGAGCCAGGAGTAACCCCTGAGCACTGCCGGGTGTGACCCAAAAACCAAAAATAAATAAATA
>PVKC010040843.1:0-12260 GCA_004027635.1 Crocidura indochinensis | reverse complement strand
CACTGCACCAAGAAAGCCAATAGACACATCTGGTGTGTGCTTCCCCTAAGATGGAGGCATCTATGCTGCATGCTGTGGCACTACCTTTTTTTTTTTTTTTTTGGTTTTTGGGTCACACCCGGCAGTGCTCAGGGGTTACTCCTGGCTCCATGCTCAGAAATTGCCCCTGGCAGGCTCGGGGGACCATATGGGGCACCGGGATTCGAACCGATGACCTTTTGCATGAAAGGCAAACGCCTTACCTCCATGCTATCTCCCGGGCCCCTGGCACTACCTTTATATTTGGAAATAAATACACTAGGAGGTATAAACATACTAAGAAGTTAAACATACAAGGAAAATATGGATATCCCCATTAAGTGTTTGAGATAGTTTTGAGGGGGATGAGATCCAGGGCACAGTTTCGTCCCATACCGTGGTCAAGTCTGAGAAATAGTTTTCAGTCATAAGGGATTAGGTAGTGTCCTCGAGCTGGGGATCCCTCTAGAGCTAGAGTCTAGTAGCAGGCAATAGTCCACATTGGTGGGGGGGGTGGAGAAAGAGGGCCACATGGATTGCATCAGCAGGAGTTGTGGTTCCAGCTTCTTGTAGGGGGTGAGAGATGAGGAGCTGAGAGGATGTCCTTTCACTTTGGGAGTTGGGTGGTCGCTTACTGGGGCAGGTGGACGATCCCAGTTCCTAAAGAGTTAAGAACTGAGGGTGAAGAGGGTTAAATAGGGCAAGATCAGGATTGAGGGGGTGAGGGGATAGAAGTAGTTCTGAACGGGGTGTGTGTGTGGGTACTGTATCAGGGGTATATACAAAATAGGTACAGATAGTCTACAGTATTGATTAGGCAAACATAGAGGAATCCACTGCATACAAATTGATGGCCACTTATAGACAGACATTAGAGGTCTTTTCAAAGGTTGTGGTTGGAGTCCTGACCTTTATGGGGTGGGCCAGAGTGCTTAAAAAATAATTGAATTAAAAAAAAATATAGGGGCCTGGGAGATAGCATGGAGGTAAGGCATTTGCCTTTCATGCAAAAGGTCATCAGTTCAAATCCCGGTGCCCCATATGGTCCCCCGTACCTGCCAGGAGCAATTTCTGAGCATGGAGCCAGGAGTAACCCCTGAGCACTGCCGGGTGTGACCCAAAAACCAAAAAAAAATATATATATATATATATATATATATGGCCAGAGAGATAGCATAGAGGTAAGGCATTTGCCTTGCATACAGAAGGCGGTGGTTCGAATCCCAGCATCCCATATGGTCCCCTGAGCCTCAAAAAAAATAAAAGGAAAGAAAAAAGAAAAAGTATATAGATGAAAAACATATTAAAAGAAAGAAGAGAGGCCGGAGAGATAGCATTGGAGTTAGGGCATTTGCCTTGCATGCAGAAGGATGGTGATTCTAATCCCGGCATCCTATAGGGTCCCCCAAGCCTGCCAGGAGTATTTTCTGAGCATAGAGCCAGGAGTAACCCCTGAGTGCTGCCGGGTCTGACCCAAAAATGAATAATGGAAAAAATAAGTTAATAAATAAATTGGGCCAGCATATCAAAGAGAAAAGGTTTTCAAATTTCAAGGGACTTCAGTGGCAGGGTGAACTTTGCTAAATGTTAGGATAAACATAATTTTCACGTCTAAAGTGCTAAGCAATATGAATGTGAGGACTATAAGTGAAGTCTTTCTTACATAGTATCCTCCCCCGTATCTTGTGCATTGAGGTTCCTTTCCTGAAAGTAAATTGACAGCATGGGCATTATGCTATAATGATTACATAGTTTGAATTGAAGAAGAAAAAAGGAAAAGAGAAGTAAAATTACAAAAATAAATAAATAAAAAAGAAAAGAAAAAATTAGTAAGATTAAAAAAAGAAGAGAAGGGATAATAATAATATGCAAAAACATACTAAATGAGTGGGACTTGCAACATAAGTTTCTGGTGTGCAGTTGCCTAGTTTGGTGGTCTTCATGGTCATAAACTTTGGGTCACAGTAAAATGATATAATCATGGAGTATTTTATCAAGCCATTGTCATAATGAATACTGTATATGGAGTCTATAAGTTTTGAAGTGTTCTATTTTTTTCCTCAATGAACTTTATAGTTTCGAGTCTGATTTTAAGGTCCTTAATCCATTTTGAGTTGACTTTTGTGTAAGGTGTGAGGTATGATCCATCTTTAATTTCTTATAAGTGGTTATCCATTTTTTCCAACACCATTTAATGAAGAGACTGTCTGTTCCATTTCAAATTCTTGGCTCCTTTGTCAAATAGTAGTTGATCATAAATTTGGAGGTATGTCATTGGATATTCTATTCTGACCCATTGTTCTGAGCTTCTGTCTATGTTCCAAGTACCATGCTGTTTTGATCACTATGGCTTTATAGTAGAGCTTCAGGTTAGGTAATTAAATGTCACCTAGTTTTCTTTGTGTTTCAATATGAATTTGGCTAACCTAGGTCTTTTGTGGTTCCACACAAACTTTATAATTGATTGTTCTAATTAAAGATGTCTGGATTTGAATAGGGATTGCATTGAATCTATAGTTTAGCTAAGATGGTCATTTTGGGTCCAGAGAGATGGTACAGCGGCATTTGCCTTGCAAGCAGCCGTTCCAGGACCAAAGGTGGTTGGTTCGAATTCCGGTGTCCCATATGGTCCCCCGTGCCTGCCAGGAGCTATTTCTGAGCAGACATCCAGGAGTAACCCCTGAGCACCGCTGGGTGTGGCCCAAAAACAAAAAAACAAAAAAACTTGGGGCCAGGAAGGTGGCGCTAGAGGTAAGGTGTCTTCCTTGCAAGCGCTAGCATAGGATGGACTTCGGTTTGATCCCCCGGCATCCCATATGGTCCCCCCAAGCCATGAGAGATTTCTGAGCGCATAGCCAGGAGTAACCCCTGAGCGTCAAACTGATGTGGCTCCAAAACCAAAAAAAAAAAAAAAAAAAAAGATGGTCATTTTGATGTTGATTCTTCCTACCCATGAGCATGGGATGCTCTTTCATTTCCTTTGATAGTCTTCAATTTCTTTCTGAAGCATTTTTGTTGTTGTTATTGTTTTTTTTGGGGGGGGGTCATACCCGGCAATGCTCAGCGGTTACTCCTGGCTCTATGCTCAGGAATTGCTCCTGGCAGGCTCGGGGGACCATATGGGATGCCGGGATTCGATCCACTGTCTTTCAGCGTCTACCAGTGGTCCTCAAACTATGGTCCATGGGCCACATACTGTATTTGTTCCCATTTTGTTTCTTCACTTCAAAATAAGATATATGCAGTGTACAGAGGAATTTTTGTATTTACTATAGTAGTTTTTGTATTTACTATAGTAGTCCAACCTCCAACAATCTGAGGGACAGTGAACTGGCCCCCTGTTTAAAAAATTTGAGGACCCCTGGAATACCCTACCGCTTCACTATCTATCTGGCCCCCTTTCTGAAACGTTTTGAAGTTTTCATGTTATAGGTCTTTCACAACTCTCTTGTTAGGCGGTTCTTAGGTACTTGGTATTTTTAAATACTATTTTAAATAGACTCCTTAATCTCTCCTCTGCTTTGTTATTATATAAAGCAAGGATACTGTCTTTTGTGTATTGACTTTGTAGCCAGCCACTTTGCTGTATTGCTTTATTGTTTCTAAATGCTTTTCTATGGACTCTTTAGGGTTTTCGATGTATGTCATTTAGCATCTGCAAGTAGAGATAGCTTGATTTCCTTTTCACTCTATTTGGATTCCTTTGATTACCTTCTCTTGTCTGATTGCCATTGCTAGGGCTTCTAAAGCTATGTTGAACAAGAGTGGAGACACTAGACAGCCTTGCTTAGTGCCTGACCTTAGTGGAAATGCTCTCAATTTTTCACCTTAAGGATAATGTTGGCTGTGGGGTTTTTGTTTTTGGGTCAGACCTGGCAGCGCTCAGGGGTTACTCCTGGCTCTATGCTCAGAAATCGCTCCTGGCAGGCTCAGAGAACCATATGGGATGCTAGTATATGAACCACTGTCCTTCTACATGCAAGGCAAATGCCCTACCTCCATGCTATCTTTCTGACCTGGCTGTGGGCTTTTTATATATAACTGTAACTATCTTGAGGAAGGTTCCTTTAACCCTATTTTGCTGAGTACTTTCATCATGAATGGATGTTGGATTTTTTCAAATGCTTTCTCTGTGTCCATTGATGATCATGTGGTTTTTGGCTTTCTTTTTTGTTGATGTGATGTATGATTGATTTGTATGATTGATTGTTGATTGCTTTGGGTTTGTTGAACATTTCTTGCGTCCCTGAGTGAAACTCCCTTGGTCATGGTATATAGTTTTTTTGATGTGTTGTTGGATTTGGTTTTCTAATTTTGTTCAGGATTTTTACATTCCTGTTTATTAGTGAGATTGGTCTGTAGTTTTCTTCTTAGTGGTATCTTTGCCAACTTTGGGAATGAGCATGATATTTGCCTCATAAAAGGAATTAGGGATGATTCCCATCTTTTCAATGTTTTGGAAGAGCCTGAGGATCAATGGTAGTAATTCTTCTTTGAATGTTTGATAGAATTCACCTGTAAAGCCATCTGGTTCTGAACTTTTATTCTTGGGGAGTTTCTTAATTACTGTTTCAATTTCTTTAGCTGCGGTGATTGACCTGTTTAGACTTTCTACTTCCTCCTTATTAAGTCTTGAAGTTGATATTTTTTCAGGAATCTGTCAATTTCTTCTGGTTCTCTCACTTGACTGAGTACAGTTGTTCGTAATAAGATCTCATTATGTCTTGGATTTCTTGAGGTTCTGTTGTAATCTCTCCCTTTTCATTTGTGATTTAATTTTTTGGGTGTTTTCCCTTTTTTTCTTTTTTTTGGTTTTTGGGCCACACCCGGTGACGCTCAGGGGTTACTCCTGGCTATTTGCTCAGAAGTCGCTCCTGGCAGGCACGGGGGACCATATGGGGAACCGGGGGATCGAACCGTGGTCTGTCCTAGGTTATCTCCAGCACCACCGCCTGGCCCCTTCCCTTTTTTTCTTTTGAGTCTTGCCAGCAGTTTGTCTATTGCTTATTCTTTTGAATATCCAGCTTCTGGTCTCATTGATTCTTTGTATTGTTTTCTTTGTTTCTATGCTGTTTATTTCTGCTCTGATTTTTCTTTTTTTTTTAATATAATTTTTATTTTAATAATAGTGGCTAACATATCGTTGACAATAACATTTTAGGTACATGTTAACATAAAATCAGGGGAATTCCCATCACCGAATTGTCCTCCCTCCGCCTCTGTTATACTCCTCCTCCCTCCTCCCTCCTACCTCCCATATCCTCCCCCTCACCCCCCGGGGGCAGCCAGGATAAGTGGTCCCCTCTGTGCCTAGCTAACTACTTAGTGGTCCTACACCTGTTTGGTCTTGGTACCTTCCTTATCCCCCCACCCCCAATTGGGATGTGGGACTAGTTAGTTCAAGTTATGTGGTTATATGTTTGAAGAAGAGAAAAGTAATAACCTGGAGAAGAGAAAGAAGAAAAAAAAAGAAAAGAAAAAAAGAGTCAAATACTTCGGAAATGGGCGAAGTCCTTCTAGAGACTTTCATCCTTGGTTTGACAGATGGGGGGGGGGGGGAAGAAGGTGAAGCACCACAACAGTACATAAAGAACTGTCAAAGTATCCAGTGAGCATTCAAAAAAAAAAGGGGGGGGAGTAAGCATCATATAAAAGCCATGGTATTGAGATTTAAAAAAATGTGGCAGAGCACATAAGAAAAGAAAACAAGAAAATAAATACGGGGCCCGGGAGGTAGCATGGAGGTAAGGTGTTTACCTTGCATGCAAAAGGTCATCGGTTCGAATCCCGGTGCCCCATATGGTCCCCCGTGCCTGCCAGAAGCAATTTCTGAGCATGGAGCCAGGAGTAACCTCTGAGCACTGCTGGGTGTGACCCAAAAACAAACAAACAAACAAAAAAGAAAATAAATAAATATAAATGGAGATATCCACTTCAAGAGCCAAACTGCAACAGTGAAGTCAACAAAAAATATATTAGTAAATAATATTAATAAAAATGTTTTGTGGGAGCCGGGCAGTGGCGCTGGAGGTAAGGTGCCTGCCTTGCCTGTGCTAGCCTAGGACGGACCGCGGTTTGATCCCCCGGTTTCCCATATGGTCTCCTAAGCCAGGAGCGACTTCTGAACGAATAGCCAGGAGTAGCCCCTGAGCATCACTGGGTGTGGCCCCCCCAAAAAAAAGTTTTGTGCTTTTTCCCCCCCTTCTACAGATACACAGTAAATATTGGGGTCATTCGAAAAGGAATTTCCTTTGCTTAAGAGGTACAGGGTTTCTCCATCCTTGAAGTATATTGTCATGGGATTAACTATAGACTCTTTTCAGGTTCATTTGCTCTCCTCTTGGGGCTTTTTTGGTGTATGGAGGATTTCTGTTCCATCCTGGGTGATAAAACCAGCCCTCCGTATATAGGGGTCTCGGTATCAGCACGGTTCAAGGAGTTGAACTTATGATTATGTCTTTCTTTGTGGTTCTCGAAGTTCTGTTCCCTCAGTGTCATTTTAATTCGTCTTCTGTGGTTGGCGGTCTTGGTCTTTGCGGTGATCCTAGGGAGGGGTCTGGGATAGCGTCTTTCATTATGTTTCCAGAAGCCCCCTTCCGTTGCAATAGTCTTAGACAGACCTCTGGAACTAGGTCTCATAGTTGTTATGCAGGTCGTAGCTCATGCCCTAGACTAGGGCTTTTTTTTTTATTGGTCTCAGGATACATACAGTCTGGCCATGGTTCTGTCAGCCAGTCATCTGTAAATCGCCGTCTTGGCATTTGGATAGATCAAAGAGTGACAAGGCTTCTGATTTTGTCTATCATTAGCTGCTGAGGTAGGATAACTTGCTCTTAGGTCCAATTGTTCCCATTTTCCTTGTTGTCAGGGTATCATATTAGGTTTGGCACTTGTTTGTGTCTGAGCACTATTAAAGATGTCCCGGTGGAAATTAGTTTCCTGTGGCTGTTGTGAAGAAGTGTATCTGTGATCCAGAGTTCAAGGCTGGACGGTTGGTGTCTAATCACCTGGGGTCTAAGTTGGGTCCCTGTGACATACTTTCAAGGTAAGAGATGCCCCTGTATTGTAAACAAGTTGAATTCTTATCCCTAATAAATAAGAACTTGTTTTTATATGTAAGATTTCCTCTTTTTTTAGTGTGCCTTTGCAGGGAGAAATGGTGCTACATTATATTGCTGGTGCATTTGAAGGTGGAGAGACAAGAGAACAAAAACAGGTCACACACCTAAAAAAGATAACAATAGAAATAAAAATATATGTGCTCACATATATATATGAAAAGAAAAAAGATTTTTTAAGAAATGAAGTAAAAAATTAAAGGAACAAGGTGATGCAAGAAAGTATCTTGCATTTGGGGAACAGCAGGTAAAGAGGTAGAGTAATACAGGTCTTACGCTTATGATGGTAGTATAGGTTTTCCCTATGGACTTTTGAGATTTTATTTTGGTGTGTGGGTTCCCTGGCACTTTTTCATCTCCCAGCCTGACCTTCTTGAGATTGGAAAAAGATTTGCAGCAGTGAGGACTTGGGAAGAGTTCATGCATTGGGGGATACTTGTAGGGCTAAGTCTGGTTTCAAGTAACAGTCCACGTTAGGAAAGGTTGGTAAGGATGATCTCGCAGTATGAGTCAGCAGGGGAGTTGGATGCCTTTTCTTGTAGGGGCCAAAGTGTGGGTTTGACTGGTTGTCCCTTCGCTTGGGTGTTGGGTACTGGTTCACTGGGGTTTAGGAGGTCATTCTTGATGCCTAATGGGTTAGGATCTAAGGGTGAGGAATTTTAATAAGGTGGGGAATCTGTAAAGGATTGAGGGGTGAAGGGATAGTAGAATTTTCAAAGAGGGGAAAAGGGGGAAGTATATGGAAGGGGCAGGGAAGAAAAGAGAAAATAAATTAAACGTAGAAAGAGAGAAAAAGAAAAATAAGAAGAAAAAAAAACCAGTAGTGAGAAGAGTAGAGAAAATAGCGAGTGAATGCTAGTTTGTTTGAATGTGTTCGATGAGAAGGACCTGTAGTATAAGTCTGTAGGTCACTGTTGCTGCTTCAGTGGTCTGGGTGGTCACGTGCTTCAAGTCCTAAATGAAGGTATAACCTAGAGATAAAGGGTATGTTAAAGAGTTTTATTGGGATATTCTCATAGTGCAAGCTGGGTATGGTATCCCGTGTGATTGAGCCCCGAGATGCAATCTTAGTTTGTCCACCATTTGTATCCAAGAACGCCTGTGGACAGAAAAGCTGAGAGTTTATTTTAAGTATAGAAAGATTAAGACATTAAAACTTATTATTTTGGAATGTTTCCGTTGGAGTCAGTGGTTTCCCATGGTATCCTTTACTTGTAATCCTGTATAAGATCCCTAAAGGCTTATTGTGGGCCTTTATAATAGGAGGTTGATTACTTACCTGGTCTTTCTATGCTGCTGTTTCTGCTGTTGCTGGTTTTTTTTTTTGTGGTATAGTGTGCAGTCAAGAGTTTGTGTTGTTCCTCTTTCATGTGTTTTGGACACTGCTCTCCGGTATATGTTGACTGTTACAGTGTTTGGAGTTTCTACCCTGATGAACCCTGTTATTTGATTGTTGAGTATTATTTGTATATAAGGTGTATGTTCTAGGTGCTTCAGAATAGTGCTATCATTCTGTGTTTATCTTTCATCTTCTGGCTTACTTCATTTAACAAAATATGTTCTAGGTCCATCCACGTTGCTGCAAAGTCTGTGACTATATCATTTCTGACTGCTATGTAGTCTTCCATTGTGTATAGATACCATATCTTAATGATCCAGTCATCTGTTGTTGGACATCGAGGTTGGTTCCAAGACTTGGCAATTATACTGAGTGCTGCGATAAATAGTGGGGTGCACACATACTTTGGGATGAATGTCCTTCCATCTTGGGGGTAGATACCTAGGAGAGCAATTGCTGGGTCAAATGGTAGCTTAATTCTGAGTTCTTTGAGCACTCTCCAGACTGTTCTCCATAGGGGTTGGACTAGAGGATATTCCCACCAGATGTGGAGGAGAGTGCCTTTCATGCCGCATCTCTGCCAACAGAAATTGTTCCCATTATTTTTGATGTGAACCATCCTCACTGGTGTAAGGTGGCACCTCATTGTTGTCTTTACTTGGATTTCCCTAATGATGAGTGAAGGTGAGCATGTTTCCATGTGTTTGTTGACCATCTTTCGGTCTTCCTCAGAGAAGTGTCTATTCATTTCATCGTCCCATTTTTTTATGGCTTTATTTGGTTTTAGGGGGCTCAGCTTTCTGAGTGTTTTGTATAACCTGAATATCAGTCCTTTATCTGATATGATGAGTGAAAAGATTTTTTTCCCAGTCAGTTAACTGTCTTCTTGTGTTAAGGAGGGTTTCTTTTGCCATGCAGAAGCTTTTTAGTTTGATGTAGTCCCATTTGTTTATGTTTGAAGCTAAAGTTTTTGCCATTGGTGCTCCATCCTCTAAGACCTTTTTGATAGATAGGTCTTTGAATGTTCTGCCTATTTTATTTTCTATAAACTTTATAGATTTGGGTCTAATTTCAAGGTCTTTAATCCATTTTGAGTTTATTTTTGTATAAGGAGTGAGGTATGGGTCAATTTTGAATTTCTTACATGTGGTTTTCCAGTTGTACCAACACCATTTGTTGAAAAGATTTTCTTTGTCCCATTTCAAGTTCTTGGCTCCTTTGTCAAATATCAGTTGACTGTATGTCTGGAGGCTCATGTCTGGAAATTCTGTTCTAACCCATTGGTCTGAGGGTCTGTCCTTGTACCAGAACCATGCTGTTTTGATCACTATGGCTTTATAGTATAGCTTCAGGTTAGGTAAAGTAATGTCACCCATCTTCTTGTTTTTTAGTATGTGTTTGACTATTCTGGGTCTTTTGTGGTTCCAGATAAATTTTATGATTGATTGTTCTAAGTCTTTAAAGAATGATGTCTGAATTTGGATGGGGATTGCGTTAAATTTATATAGGAGTTTGATTCTACCTATCCATGAGCATGGGATGTTCTTCCATATTCTGTGATCCTCTTCAATTTCTTTCTGAAGTGTTTTGAAATTTGCCAGATATAAGTCCTTCACTTCCCTTGTAAGGTTGATTCCTAGGTATTTGATGTTCTTTGATACTATTTTAAATGGAGTTGTATTCTTTTTGTTTTTGTTTTTGTTTTTTTGTTTTTGTTTTTGGGTCACACCGGCAGTGCTCAGGGGTTACTCCTGGCTCCATGCTCAGAAATTGCTCCTGGCAGGCACGGGGGACCATATGGGGCACTGGGATTTGAACCGATGACCTTTTGCATGAAAGGCAAACGCCTTATCTCCATGCTATCTCCCGGGCCCCGGAGTTGTATTCTTAATCTCTCTCTCTTCTACTTCATTATTTATATAGAGAAATGCTACTGTCTTTTGTGTATTGATTTTGTAACCAGCCACTTTGCTGTATTGGTTTATTATTTCTAGGAGTTTTATTGTGGATTCTTTAGGGTTTTCTATGTATATTATCATGTCTTCTGCAAAAAGAGCTAGTTTGAATTCCTCTTTCCCTATTTGAATTCCTTTGATTTCCTTCTCTTGTCTTGATTGCTATTGCTAGGACATCTGAGACTATGCTGAATAAGAGTGGAGAGAGTGGGCATCCTTGCCTGGTTCCTGACCTTAGTGGAAATGCTTTAATTTTTTCACCATTAAGGATAATGTTGGCTATGGGCTTTTCATAGATAGCTGTAACTATCTTGAGAAAGGTTGCTTCCAGATCTATTTTGCTTAGTGTTTTCAGCATGAATGGGTGTTGGATTTTGTTAATATCATCGATTGATATGATCATGTGGTTTTTGTCTTTTTTATTATTGATGTGGTGTATGATGTTGATTGATTCGCATATGTTGAACCATCCTTGCACCACTGGAGTGTATAATGGTGTATAATCTTTTGATGTAGTGCTGGATTCGGTTTGCTAAGATTTTGTTGAGTATTTTTGCATCTATGTTCATTAGTGAGATTGGCCTGTAGCTTTCTTTCTGGTGGTATCTTTGCCCTCTTTGGGAATCAGAGTGATATTAGCCTCATAGAAGGAACTGGGGAGGATTCCTGTCTTTTCAATGGTTTGGAAGAGCCTATGAATCAGTGGAAGTAATTCTTCTTGGAATGTTTGATAGAATTCACCTGTAAAGCCATCTGGGCCTGGACTTTTGTTCTTGGGAAGTTTCTTAATTACTGTTTCAATTTTCTCCGAGGTAATTGGTCTGTTTAGGCTTTCTAAATCCTCCTTTTCTAGTCTTGGAAGATGGTATTTTTTCAAGAACCTGTCACTTTCTTCTGGGTTCTCTAGCCTAACTAGTTGTTCATAATATACCCTCATGATGTGTTGGATTTCTTGGGGTTCTGTTGTAATCTCTCCCCTTTCATTTGTGATCCTGCTTATTTGGGTATTTTCCCTCTTTTGTTTTTGGTGAGTCTTGCCAGTGGTTTGTCTATCTTTTTTATTTGTTCAAAAAAACAACTCCTGGTCTCATTGATTTTCTGTATTGTTTTCTTAGTTTCTATGTTATTTATTTCTGCTCTGGTTTTTTATTAGTTCCAGTCTTCTGATTGTGTTTGGGTTTCTTTGTTGCTGTCGTTCCAGGTCTTTTCAGCTGCTAATTTTGTCGTTTTCCCCTTTTCTGACATATGATTGTATTGCTATGAGTTTCCCCCTGGTTACTGCTTTTGCTGCGTCCCACAAGTTTTGACAAGTTGTTTCTTCATTGTCGTTTGTCTCAAGAAATCTTTCTATTTCTTCCTTGAGTACCTCTTTGATTCAACTCTTTTTGAGCAGCATGTTGTTTAATCTCCAGGTGGTGTATTTTCTCCACTCGTTCTTTTTACAGTCAATTTTGGCCTCTATTGCATAGTGATCTGACAGAGTGCTTCTTATGATCCTTACCTTTGTGATTTTATGCAGGTTAGATTTTCATCCGAAGGCATGGTCTATTCTGGAGAAGGTTCCATGTGGACTTGAGAAGAATGTGTCTTCTGCTTTCTGGGGTGGAGGGCCCTATATAAGTCTATTAGCCCCTGTTCTTCTAATTTTTCATTTAGGGCTCTTATTTCTTTTTTTCTGTCTGGTGGATCTGTCCAGTGGTTTTCTGTCTGGTGGATCTGTCCAGTGGTGATAGTGGAGTATTAAGATCTCCAACTATTATCACATTTCCTTTCATGTGTTTCTCCATTTTTGCAAGTAGTTGCCATACATATTTTGTTGGCTTTGCATTA
>PVKC010040842.1:0-12247 GCA_004027635.1 Crocidura indochinensis | reverse complement strand
CATGCACCCCCCAAAACTCAAGTTCGGAAACAGCCCAGAGGTCTTCTGGCCTGAGGGTGACTGGATAGTAAGATCTTCAACATGGTTTTTTTTTTTTTGTGCTAATAAACATGGCACATACTCTCTGGCTGGGCCTTTTCTCAAAACTCCCCCTTCACAGGCTCGGGCAACTTCTCTTCCTGGCACATTAGCAGCCCTGGGAAGCCAGGCCTGCACCCCAAGTCAGTGCACTGCAGAACAGGTGCAGCTTCTGGGATGTGGATTTGATGAATTGACAGAGTCCCCAGGGGTCATGCACACCACTGAGTGATGGCATACACACTTACAAACACATAACACACATACAGGCATGCACACCAACCCACACATGTACACACACTCACAACACAGACATGCACACACAAATATATGTGCATATTCCCCATACACAGCTGTGCATGTGTGTATACATTGTCACACTTGCAGTGCACACACATGTTTACACCCACACATGGTGCACACACAGGTTTCTGCATCACTGATTCTCCCCCAGGGTGGACCAAAGCAGCCAAGCATCCTGACCCAGGGACAGTAGCTGGCAGTGGTCATGGCTGAACCCCAAACCTGCCACTGCACCATCATTTTCAGGCACAGAAACCCCTTTTCTGGAGCCCATGGCTGCCCCAGGCTCCCTTTCCAGAGAGCCTGTTGCTCTGGGCAGAGTTTTCAGCTGAGAACAACTTTCTAAAAGTTGCTGAGGAAAATCTCTGCTGAATTCCCAGTCAGCAAGTTTCTGGGCAGTGACTTCCCTCCTGCCCTGGGCATTATTAATTCTGGAAGGAGCCTCTGATGGGAAGGAGGTTTGCTGGGAATTTATGACGTGATCTGGAGACCCAGTGTCTATCGATTGCCCACGAGTAAACATTTTAAGCAAATTAAGTGTTGGGAGCAGTAATCATAATAATGGCGACGATTTTTCAAGTGTCTGCCCCATGCCAGGCACTGGATCCTTTCCACGATGACAGCAGTGGTGACAGATGAGAAAGGGGCTCTGGCTCGGCCTGCAGCCACACAGCCTGTGCACGGGAAGATGGACCAGCTGCCCTGGGGCTGGGGGGAGCACGGACAGGCTCAGGGTCACGTACACACACACACACACACACACACTTGCTTCCCATGAGGGCCAACACGCACGTCCAGGATGGACTGACCTGACAGACTCAGTGATGGACAGACCTGGAGGCCCTGGAGGGCGACCCTGAGACCCACAGACCCCAAGCAAGACAATGTTATCGGGCTCCGGAAACCACTTGGATGAACTCATAGGAAGGTTATCAGTCCTGGGGCAGGGCGAGCATCCTGCTGCCTCCTGCCTTCTTCTGCTTGACTCAGGATAATATGATGAAGAGTCAGCACCCCACTGGCCCTGGGTCCCCAAGAGGTCAGCTGGGGGTTCACCTCTGGGCAGCAGGGCAGAGAGTCCTTTCTGGGGGCTGCTGACAGTAAGGCACCCTCTTCAAAGGTACTGGTCAAGGAGCTCTCTTTCCCTGCACAACTATGACCGTTTTAGGGCCAGGGGCAGGGACGTGAAGTTAGTGCCAAGGGGCACTGGTGTACCCATACTCTGTAGGCACTGACCCAGCTCCCTAGCAGGCCCTCTCCTGGAACTGCCCCCTGACCACTGAGGCACCAAATTCAAGGACACTCAGGGCCTCTCATGAAATCAGAGCTGAAAACATCCTTGAGCCCCTTGGTGACCAGGCTATGCCCTTGTCTTCACCCAAATGACATCATGGAGCTGAGGGGTGCAGGAAGACACCCCAACACCCAGAAGAAAACAATTAGCACTTCCCACTCCAGACTGTTCCTGACTCATAAATGGGGACCACAGCCCCCTTCCCCTCTTCAGAGCAATTTCCTTTCAGCTGTCAACACACTGTAAACCAGTGCTCAGTTCAAAACCTCCATGACCAATAAACTCTTCTTGGAACTAGTGGACTTTAATCCATGGGAAGGGGGTGCTGGGCTCTAAGGGGGTCAGTTCTAAAATGTGGAACCCCCAGGGCATCACATGTATTCAATGCCACAGTCTGTGGTCCTTGGGAGTCTGAAGAAAATTGCCCCTGCTGGCCAAGAGCTCCAGGGAGTTAGGGCCACCTGAAAAATAAAAGGGTGTTCAACTAGAAAACATTTTTGGGACAATAACCCAATAGTCCTTGGGCTCTGTGGATGCTGAGGACAGCTCCACATGGCTCCTGGCCACAGAAAACTTGAGTGATGCCCCTCGTTAAGTTAAAAGGATGCCCCCCCCCCCCAACGCACATTCATTAGCTAAGTGAATTGACCCATTGGATTTGGTTTTTTATCTGCCAGGGTTTTGGGCATGGACTTGCCAGGAACAAGAGCTGCTCCTGGCATTGTGGAGCACAGAACTTGGTTTCTCCCTGAAAAATATTTGTCACGTAGATCGTGGCACTGAGCTCAGCCACGTCAACAGTTTTACTGGCTCTGACAGCAGGAAAAAGCCAATTAATCTAAAAGCGGGGCTCAGCCCTGGGCTGTGAGTCAGGGGACGGTGGGCAAGTTATGGAGCCTGCCCTGGGCTGGAAAGACCCGGAAAGCATGTCAGGATGGAGAGCTTTAGTGAAACAAGCACACTGGGGGGAGCCAGGGGTGGGAAAGTGGAGATACTGATCAGCCAGCAAGACCCGTGACCTTTCCCAGCCCTGGAATGTTCCAGAGAAACTTGAGTGGTTTCCACGCGCCACTTTGCTTGGTGACGCAAGTGGAGAGTCTGGCAAGGCAGGTGTGCCCCTACTCTTATTCCTTTTGTGCCTATGTGAAAAGCTCAGAGACTGTGTTCCCCCCCACCCCAAACCAAAGGTCTGGCTCTGGAAAGTTCTGCAAAGTTCTTTACAGTGTCAGGATGGGGGTTCTGCAGAGCTGGTTATTCGCCTCCTCTCCTGCCCCAACTATGCCCCACGCTTTCTTACTGTCTGATCAAAAGCATGGTAGGCTTAGGGGGTGCCCACGGGCATGTTGTTTTCTCCCAGCATCACTTCTCCTTCCCTGGGAGGGAGTGACCAAGACACCCCTCACCTCCTGGTCTGGGCAGCTTCCCCTCTGCACCCCCATTCCCTACCCAACCAAGGAAGCGACTTCTCAAAGGGACACCAGGAGCACTGTGGGAGACTTGGCTAACCTTGAGCGGCTGGGACATACTGAGGGTCTCAGTCCACAGAGCCTTCATACCGCTGCATCCACAAGGCGTGCTCTTGGCTCCCCGCAATGGGAACGTAGGTTGTGGTTTCTGGTTCCTGGGGGACACTCAGGGGGGAGACAAACCGACAAAGTGACAGATGGACAGTTGAAATTTGGGGGTCATCTACAGCCCCAGGAACCCCTCTGCTGGCTCTCTGCTGCTAGTGGGGTCAGTGAATCACCTATGCAGCCCCTCATTCCTTGTTCCCTGCAGTCCTGTGGGCCTGAGTCAAGGCTGCCCTCTGAAGAAAGGGCTCAGAGAGAGCTTTCTGGAAACGGCTGTCTCCTTGCTGCCTTTGCTCCTGTTCTTAGCCATCCAGTAGAAGAGGAACATGCGCCGCTCGATATTATAGTATTGCAGGCGGTGGGCAATGGTCATGGGTGTCTCGCCCAACTGGTCCTTCTCACTGACGGAGGCGCCATACCGGAGCAGTACCATGATGCAGCTCATCCGACCCATGAACGAGGCCACATGCAGGGGCGTCCTGCCCAGGGGCGTCTTGCCCAAACAGTTGGCACCTGTGGAAGCAGAAACCTGTGTGAGCTGAAGTGTGTTGTGTGCACTCCGGCTCCTCCCCTGCCCTCCTGCTCCCATGTCCTGCCCTAGGCCCTTTGCAGAAGCTGCTGCTTTTAAAACAAAACAAAAAGACTGTTGGGGCCAGAATGATAGCACAGTGGGTCCTACAGTGTGTAACCCTTGAGTACCACTGGGTGTAGCCTAAAAAAAAACAAAGAAAAACAAAAACAAAAATACTAAACAAAAACAACACTGTTGTTTTTTTCCTTTTGGACCACCCAGGAAGCCTTCGCCTCACAACTCTTCAGAATATGTCACTTGTGAATGACTGTGAAATGACCAATCCCTTGTCTGGACTGGGACTAAGACTCCCCAACAGACACCCTTGAAGGAGGGGAGGCATGCCCAGTGCCTCAGAAACCAGAGGACATAGCTGACTGGTGGATAAACTGACAGCTAGGCCCAGAGGGACTTGAGTGGAGTCAACTTTTTTTTTAGTCAACTTCTAGGGAGACAAATATCACGGCGTGGAAAGCAAAACCATTGCCTTCTACACCGCTGCCATTTTGGGGGTCTCTGGGCCACAGCTCACACTGGAGAAAGTTTCCACAGGTTCTCAGGACCGCAGTCCAGGGTCCTATTTTAACAGCTGCTAAGGTGTCAGATGTTGGTGCAGTTGGAGGAGAAATGACTGACTTTGCACTTCAAGAATGCTAGAGCTAGGCCAGGCTGGGGTTGCAGGTAGGTGGGAGCAGTCAGAGATAGAAGCCCCCACCCCTTTGCTCTGTAGTGTCCCCATATCCTTTGTTTGTTTTGGTTTTGGGGTCACACCCAGCAGCACTCAGAGGTTACTCCTGGCTCTAAGCTCAGAAATCGCTCCTGGCAGGTTCAAGTGGCCATATGGGATGCTGGGAATTGAACCTGGGCCCGTCCCAGGTCGACCACATGAAAGGCATATGCCTACCACTGTGTTATAGCTCCAGTACCCCTATATCCTTTGTGGAAGCCCCACATCCTAAGCTATTCGCTGGTGCTCCTGGCTGTGTGTGGCTACCATGTTCTAGAAGGTACTTCACGGCCTGGAGATGCCCCCGGTGGGATGTGATGTATAAGGCGACGAAGGCCCGCTGCTCCACCCAGAGTTTCCATTCCTTCTCCCCACGGTGCTGCATGTAGGCCGTCTGGATGATCATCTCTTGGGAAGAGACGCCGAGACACGAGAGCTGTGGAGACAAGCGGTGTCAGGAGGCTTCCAGGCCTCAGGCCTGCTTAGAGATTTTGCTCAGAGACGGCACAGTCAGAGAGGGGCACATGGGCCAGCAGCTGTAGCAGGATGGTGGGGAGGGACAGTTTCTGCTGCAATAACATGTCTGGGAATTTTGTGTCCCCATCAGGCTACCTTGGAAGGAGGAGGCTTTTCCTGTCCTTGTTCTGAAGAGGGAAAACGGCTTCTGGGGGTGTCTGGGGTTGATGGGCTTTGAAAGACTTCTAAAGCCTCTATCCCAGACTTCAGAGATGGGACTGTCTACCCTTCCACTCCCCATTTTGGTACCCATTCTCTGTGACCTTCTGGAATTGTCCATGCCTGGCCTCATGGAGGTCAAGGAACCCAAGAAGAGTTCTGTTGTCGGGGGAGGCAGACTCTAGGGGTTGGGGGCCAGGTCCAGGTCAGGGTCAGGACCCCGGGAAGGGTCAGTCTCTGGTTGGGGGGAGGAGCAAAGTGGGGGTGGGATATGTCTAATCCTTTGGGTTAAGGAATGTTGGGGTAACCTTGGGGTTCAAGTTTCTCTCTTGTCATTAAGTCAGCATTTCAGCTCCATGAAACACACATGACTAGGACATGTGTGACTGTGGTGGGGCCACAGATCACAAACCTGGGGGCCAGCTGTGTGGTTACATCCCCCAACGTCCCCCCCCCCCGAAATTTACTCAACCACCAGTGAAAGACTAGGTAGTGTTGGAGCCATGGGACAGCAGGGAGGGTACTGTCCTTGCATACTGCTGACCTGGGATCAACTCCTCACATCTTATGTGATCCCTGGAGCAATGCTAGGAGTAATCCCTGAGCACAGAGCCAGGAGTAACTCCTGAGTACTGCCAGGTATGGCCCCCAAACAAACAAATCAAAATGTGTATCTATTGGGACTGGAGCAATAGTACAGCGGGTCAGACCCTTGCCTTGCATGTGGCAGACCTGGGTTGGATCCCTGGCATCCCATCTGCTCCCCCAAACATCACCAGGAGTGAATTCCTGAGCACAGAGCTAGTAGTAACCACTAAGTTTTTTGATATGACAAAAAAAAAAAAAAGGAGTCAAAATCACCAAAAAAAGATGAGGTAACCATTCCCCCTATCCCTCTGGCCTTTTTTTTCATAGCTGTTCCTGAGGTACAAACCACACTCGGTAATGCCAGAGGTCAGTCACCTTGCTGGGGTCACCCTCCACGGCTGCCAGAACCAACTCGGTCCAGTTGTCATACTGCCAGATGCACAATGACAACACGCCGCCAGGAGCCACATCGTGGAACTTCAGCGTGGACTCGTCCATGAGGATGCCTGCGAGTAACAGGGCTCCTTTAAGAAAATGTTGGTGCAGCCGACTAAATGGTAGTGGCATGGTGGTGTCGGGGGATGCTCTGGGGGATCAGGGATGCTCTGAGCTTCTTGTTGTTTGTTCTTATTTTAGGGGAGAAAATCGCCCAGCTCACACAGACACTAGACACTAGAACATTCTACCTTTTGGACAGAGAGGTAGTTGAGGCAAGCCCTGAAGGAGGGATCCACTGAGCACACAGCCAGGATTAGGGCCTGAACATTAGCATGGGTAACCCCAAAGCAAACACATAATAAAATTCCATTGTTATAATCAGCCCTCGTGCACAAAAATTTAGCATGACTCTGAACTTGTCGTGGTAGGAGGCAATGTTCAGAAACAGGCTTGGTTGGCAAGGTCAAACCCACCCTGGGGACCACATAAAAGCCAAATGGTAAAGCAAGGCCAAGCATCCATTGCCCTGTGCCTACCGCAGAAGTCTCAACCCAGGGGATGAGGCTATCAGACCTGCCAAAGGCATCAGCAGTAGAGTTTCTCTATGCAAGGACTAGGGCATTATGCTGGGAGGGTTAGCTAGCTAGGCCCCACCCTAGGTTCACCCTGTTGCCAGAGCAACAGTGCTGATACCACCTCCTAAGAGTGCTTGGGTGGCTTAGGGGTTGGCAGCAAGATTCTGCACCAAACATCTTCACTGATGTTTGCACCCCAGCACCACTACCCTGATGTGGTGGATCCTCTCTGAGCACCAACACATGGGCATTTGCCCTCAGAGTTGGATTTCCTGAGGTTCAGGACACCCATCTGCTTTTCCCCCTCTCAGTTTTCTGGAACCTATGGCTTAGCATGGGACATCAGTGAAAACAAGTGAGTAGAAAGATGGCCAGCTTGATGACTTCAGAGGTGTCTTCTATGCGGGGAGCTTCTCGGCGGCCCCTTCATGCTGAGATCAAGAAACTTTTCGACAAAGCAGACACGTTCCCCAATTCCTCCCAAAGCAGACCCAGGCCTGTATTGCATTGTGTTGGGGATGCCAGGGAGCAAGGTTGGCAGTGGTGAGCATACCCCATATGTGGGGTGCATGAGGATTTGCTAAAAGGACAGTGGGAAACTGGAGTGAAAGGTAGGAAAGTTGCCTTTTCTAACAAGGCCCTGATATATGTGTGTGAGTGTGTGTGTGTGTGTGTGTGTGTGTGTGTGTGTGTGTTTCTGCATTGATTTCCGCTGCATTAGGAATTGGGGTGGGGTGTAGAGAGTGGTCACAGACCAGGGGACAGACATAGCTGGGTCCCGGTACAGACAAGTGGCATTGGTCTGGAGGCAGGACCTCAAATCTCCAGCCAGTTCCAAGTTTTTCAGGCGAACGGGGAGTTTTGAATGGGACCCTCAGGAACTGCCTCCTATGCCTGCCTTGGTCCAGGTAGTGGAGACGCTGCAAATTGAAGGGGATGCCGGCCACCAAGTCCAGCTGTGCTTTGAACTCGCCCACCGTCATGTCGCAGCGACAGTTGGGGACTGGGAAGAGTTCCCCCGTCTCCTCCAGCACCACCTGCAGGTCGAACTCGTCGGGGATGGCGTCTAACATCTGGCTGGCGGTGCGTTTGCTCAGGTCCAGGCGCTGCTTCTGACCTTGGCTGGACTTGGAAGACAGTGCCAGGAGAGGCCGCAGGCGCGCGGAGGCCGAGCTCAAACCCTGCAGGCCCAGAGCATACATGTTCAAAGGCTTCGGGCTGGACATGGTGGAATTCAGGGGTCCCGGGCCCCCTGAAGCCCTAGAGCTGTGCGAGGCTGGCGTGGACCCCAAGGCCCCGCTGCTGCCCTGCAGCGCCTCTGCTCGCTTCCCCAAGTCCCCTGAGAGCCGCATGGTGCGTCCTCAGCCCTGTGCGCCCTCTCCAAGCCCTGTGCGCCCTGGCCCCTTGGGCTCGTCATCAGAGCCCCAAGACGGCACAAAGGACTTGGGGGTCTCCGGGGGCACTCACATGCGCTCAGATCAGGCTGGATTCGGGGGTCCATTTACAGGACAAATATTGACTGCAACCATCCACCTGAGAGTCCCCTCGCCTACCTCTCCTGCAAGCTCTTGGGCTCTCAGGCAGAAACTGGGCACTTGGGGACCTGCCAGGAAAGCAAGGCCTGTCCAAGCCTGTGGATGGTAAGTTGTTTGTTTGTTTGTTTTGTTTTGTTTTGGGGAGGCCATACCCTGCAATGCTCAGGGATTCTTCCTGGTTCTACGCTCAGAAACCTCTCCTGGCAGGCTTGGGGGACCATGTGGGATGCCTGGAGTTGCTGGCAAGGTAAACCCCCTACCACTGTGCTATCGCTCTGACCTCTCACAATGAATTTTTGGGTTTTTTTAAGGGGGGGGTCACACCCCAGCATGCACACAGTTCTTCAGTCCATAACAGAAAATTCATCTCTGCAGAAGATTCCAGCTGGACAATGTATTCACTGCAGGATGAGGATTTTAACAACATACCAATCTCAATTTCTAGGCATTAAAAAAAAAAATTTCAAAGTGGTTTGTTACTGAAGCCAAATAGATTCCCAGTATATTTATTTTAAGCAAGCATCAAGCTCTAAGTAGATTTTATGTTTAATATATTGCCTCCAATATATTAACTAGCTCTGCTGTCCTTCCCCACACCCACCCAGCAGAGATGTATTTGGGAATTTCTCATGCGTATATCTCATTTTCTTTGGCACACGAATGTATCTGTGTTTTCTTTGTCAGGAATCAGCTCAGTGAAATCTGAAGGAGGAAAAAATATCCTGTATACCAGGAAATCTTATAGAGCCCCAGAAATTTTATCTCAAATAAGTAAATAAAAAGAAAATGGTGGAAAGGCACAAAAGAACAAAGTCCCAGGGAAAAGGGGAAGTGGCGGCGTCAACACTTGCGTTTACCCCGGGGAGATTGCCAGACACCCCACTCCCACCCCGGCTCCTACCTCTGAAGATAGAAAATCAACACAAGAAAACAGACACGAGTTTGGATAACAAATCAAATGTTTATAGATTATTCATGTAAAGCTCAGCCAATATTCTCAATTTGAAAAACATAATATCTAGGTCCGTGGACTAGGTCCATTTGAGATGGGTCATGATTAAAATCCACCCCCCACCCGATCCCCAGCAAGTTTTGAGGAGCTCTCTGCCATAAATCATGCCCCCAATGAATTTCTTGAATGATCCGTTTGAAACATCAACAAAACCTTGATATATTTATGACCTCTCAAAACAGCTTAAATTTAAACGATCTGTTCCCTTTGCTGATAGGGGCCAGTATTACGTTCAGGCTTTTTCTTCCCTGTCAAGAGTTATTTACATATGTACAGTAGATGAGTTAAAAATAAAACCATGCCATAAACTATGTTTTATGGGACTTCATCTCAGCCAGGCCTCAGAAAGATGTAAAGTCTCTTGTCGGAGACATTATCTGGTGGGGGGAGGGATCTCTACTGGGGAGCATGTTGGTGATAGGCAAGCCACAGTTCTGGGAGGGCCCAGCCTTGGCTAGGCCTTCTAACAGTTCACCAGACTCCCCAGGCAACCAACTTTGCGACCAACTACACATGGGAAGGATCCATCACTACAGCGTGTAGTTTTGCTTTTCCAGCCTTGCAGCATATATCTAAGATAATCCTCTCTGATCCCAAAATGGCAGCAAAGAAAACATCTGGGCTCAAGTCTGACTCCAAAACAGAGACAGCACCACTGTAACCCTGTTCCCAACGCCCCTTTTACCTAAACTTTCTTTGGAGATGTTAAGCCCACCTTGATTGTCAGATTTATCCCACATCTGGGATGGAGTGGGCTGTTTCGAATAAAGAATTTTAAAAAAGACTGACTGGGGGGGAGGCGAGGAAAAAGCAGAGAGAGTTTTATGACTGAAACCCAACTACAAACATGTTTGTAATCACGATGCTTAAATAAAGATATTATTTTTTAAAAAAGCAGACAGAGAGGGGCAGCAGAAAGCTTAGCAGGAAGGCAGATGAGAGGAAAAGCATATGGCAGACAAAGACCATGGAATAAAAGCAAGCTGACTCTGATGAAAGTCTAATTGACTGCTTGTGAATTATTTCTCCGCTACTTGCTTCATCAGAATTGTTGGCCTAAGGGGTTAAAAACATGGTGCCTGGGGGGGCCTCACCCAACATGTGGGAACTTTATATTTTATATTTCAAGTCACCATGGCAACTTCAAGATGAGGGTTACCAGCATTTCTCAAACTGGAGAGAGAAAGAGAGACAGAGAGAGACAGAGACAGAGAGAGAAGGGGGTTTGAGCCCCAGGTGCCATGAAATAAATATATTATAAAATAGAACCTTTATGGAAGGTGTGGGGTGTGAGGTTACACCTTAAATCAATTCATTAGAGAAGTCAGTAATGGGCCTTTGAAGAGTTTTTAGTCATGGACATGCAAGATAGATGCCTCAAAAGAACTTGATCCATTTTTTAAAATCATAACTGAAAAAAATATCACATTATCTTTTCTTCCCCACAATACAAAAGGCTTTAGTTAGTGACATGTGGTGTGTATGGGGGGAAAGCAAATGGCAAGAAAGTAGAGGGAGGGCAAAGAGTGAGGGCTGGTTTGTCTACTGAGGGGAGAGGAAGGCCTATTTAGGGACAAGTTACAATTGTACCGGGTTCTCTTTCCCTTTATACGATCTGCAAAATATCCCCATTGGATCTGCTACTTTCCATAATAGACATTTTTCTCCTCTTCCTTCCCTCTCTTCTCTCTTTGATTATCTCTTTCTCCAGCCACTCCACTTTTGCAGTGAACTCAAATGTTCATTCATTTTGGGTTTGAGAAGGACATGTGAATTCCCTTGAAGCTATCTCCTTCGCCCCTTGACAGGGTCTCTCTCTAGGCCCTAATGCCTTAACTCAAAATGAACAAAAACTGCACTTCTCTTTCTTTCTTTTTCTTTCTTTCTTTCTTTCTTTCTTTCTTTCTTTCTTTCTTTCTTTCTTTCTTTCTTTCTTTCTTTCTTTCTTTCTTTCTCTCTTTTTTTTTTGGTTTTTTTTGGGTCACACCCGGCAGTGCTCAGGGGTTACTCCTGGTTCCATGCTCAGAAATTGCTCCTGGCAGGCACGGGGGACCATATGGGGCACCGGGATTCGAACCGATGACCTTTTGCATGAAAGGCAAACGTCTTACCTCCATGCTATCTCCCAGGCCCCCTCTCTTTCTCTCTTTCTTTTCTCTTTCTCTTTCTTTCTTTCTTTCTTTCTTTCTTTCTTCCTTCCTTCCTTCCTTTCTTTCTTCCTTCCTTCCTTTCTTATTTTCTTTCTTCTTTCTCTCCCTCTCTTTCTTCATTTGTTCTTCTTTCTTTTATCCTTCTTCCTTCTCTTTCTTTCCTTTTTCTTCTTTCATTTGTTATTTCTTCTTTGTTCCTTTTCTTTTTTTCTTTGTTTTGGGGCCACTCCTAGTGATGCTCCAAGGCGACTCCTGGCTCTGCACTCAGAAATCACTCCTGGCAGTGCTCAGGACCCTATGGGATGGCAGAAATCAAACCCTACCCACTGGGCTATTGTTCTGGCCCTCAACCTCATTTCTTTTTGTACCATTTTACACATTAGCCCATTTCTCATACAAGAAAACTGAACTGTGCCCATCTCCTCGATTATTTTCTAAAGACGTCAAAGGCACTGCAGCAAAGAGAAAATATCAGTGCGAATGGGAAAGTACTCTACCCCAGGGAGTCTGAGCATGGGTTTAGGAGTCCATGCTCCTCTTCCAGCTGCATCTGCTGCAGATCTTTGACCACCAAAACTGTCCTTTGGAGCCCAGGGTCCAGCTACAGAGCAACTGTCTGAGATCAGTGCTCAGGGATGTGGGAAAAGGAGAGACAGTGAGACCAATAGGCCCACATGGACGCTAAGCCCTGCTGGTCTCAGTGTGTGTGTATGTGTGTGTGTGTGTGTGT
>PVKC010040841.1:0-12290 GCA_004027635.1 Crocidura indochinensis | reverse complement strand
GATAACTCTCAGCTTTAATGATTGAGGCACCCCAGGAGATGCCCCAAGTGTGTACTGTTCCTTGTATTTAGATGTTGAGTAGTGAACTTTCACTGAGAAAGGAAGAATGTTTCCAAGAAAAGATGCCTCCCCAGTCCCTTGGTTTCCTTGACTAGCCTCTGAACCTCAGGTTCTCACTGTGTCTAGGAAGACAACATAGAGTGGCTCATCCCTGGGCCACTTGCTGTCCTGAAACAGGCTCTAATGCCTTTCACATATCTCACCCTGGAATTGCCCCTCTAGTCCATGAGAAAATGAAACACACTAGTTGATTCTGCATTGTTCATTGAACACAACTCTTAGAGACCATCATTTTAAATGGTACGATGGGCAAAATCTATTTTCAAAAAGGAAGATCTTACTTCAGTTTCTTTTCGTGCTATATTTTAAGAGAGATTATCTAGCTATTTCATACTTAAAGCATTTCCATCTCTTTAGTCCATTAGTCCATTTTAAAGTGATGAAGGCTCCTTTATAAAGATGGCAAATTTAATCTGCTCAACACTAATCATTGTTTTGGAAACACAGTTTTAATATATGCATTACCTAAAAATTGGTAACCTATGGCTTTCACTTTTTCCTGTCAATCTATAATTAAATCACATGAAAACAGGCTGATTTTACAATCATTATAATAAAGGTATATTCTGATATTTCTGATGACTGCAGATCCCTTGCATTCATTATTTAATTTCCAGACATTTTACTATCAGCACATATGGTGTTATCTAAATTAATCGTGAACTTTAATATACTTGTGTCTTAAAAGGAAATCAGATGGCTCCTCCATCAAGAAGACTCAGAAAGCTGAATAGACCAATTTTATGTTAACAACCTAATATGCTCTTAGAGATAGGAACAAGATCTGAATATTTAGGAAAATGCCCCATTTTAGTTTAAAATAGCTTCTAAATTGTGACACTATTCTACCAGTTGAGTGGGGAGAGAAGTGTTTTATTTAATTTTTTGGTGATCATACTTCTAAATTAATTTCAAGAGAGCAAAGTCAGTGTAATTTAAGTAATTTCCCTTAAACATATTCCGAATCAAAAAAAAAAAAAAAGAAAAAAGAAAAAAAGGGGCCGGAGACATAGTATAGAGGTAAGGCTTTTTGTCTTGCATGCACAAGAACAATGGCTCGAATCATGGCATCCCATGTGGTCCCCTGAGCCTGCCAGGAGTGATTTCTGAGCATAGAGCCAGGAGTAACCCCTGTGTGTTGCCTGGTGTGACTCTAAAAACAAACAAACAAACAAACAAACAAACAAAAAATATATATATTCTGAATCACCAAGTCTCTTCTCTATGGCTTCAAGAGGTTTTTGGAAATACTTGCTTGGATAGAAAAGGGCAACTGGAGTAAACATAATTAGGGAGAAAGGTAGGGGCATTCATTATTGTCAGTGAGAAATTGCAGCCCATACAGAAGGAATTTATTAAATGAACCAGAGAAAGAGATTATGATTAAAAGGCAGGTGATCACATTCTAGTTTGAATCAGAACCCCAAATGTCAAAAGTATAATATAATACATATGTGAATGAATGATCAAGACGTATTTGTTGAGGTTGGAGATATAGTATAAGATAAAGTCTCGGGGCCCGGGAGATAGCATGGAGGTAAGGCATTTGCCTTTCATGCAAAAGGTCATTGGTTCGAATCTCGGTGTCCCATATGGTCCCCCGTGCTTGCCAGGAGCAATTTCTGAGCATGGAGTCAGGAGTAACCCCTGAGCACTGCCGGGTGTGACCCAAAAAAAACCAAAAAAAAAAAAAAAAGATAAAGTCTCTTAGATGAAGGTCGCTGACCCGGGTTCTATCTTCAGCACCATTTGTGGCTTTCAAAGCAATTCAGGGTTACTCCTTAGCACAAAGCTGTGTATAGTCTGCTCTGAGCACTGCTGGTGGTGACCTGCCACCTCTCAGAAATTTGGGGAGCTGTCTGTTCTAATAGAGGTGTCGAATCTAGTTATTGAAGGTCCAGTGCAACAATATAGTAATAAGAATATTGCCTTGCATGTGGCCTACATGAGTTAAATTCCTGGAACCCCACAGGATCCCTGAGTACTGCCAGGAACGATCCCTGATTTCAAAGCCAGGAGTAAGTCCAGAGCACCCTGGGTGTAGCCCCAAAGCGCAAGAACAGATTTTGTTATAGATTTACCTACCTATTTTAACATAGATACAAGGAGAGCTGCAGTGTCTCCTTTATATAGTTGAGAAACCTTTCTGAGGTAGCACATGATTAGAAAACTTGTTCAGGAGTACATGGCTCAAAGTACTAGACAGCATAGTAATTATTTTAATATACCAGTGGTTGAAAATGAGGCTTGAGTATGTATTATCATTTTAATCTGTACAACTCAGTAACCATGCTAAGAGTAGACTTTAGAGAGATTGTAACTTCATCCAAATCCCAAACTGGTAAATGGCAGAGCTGGGATAGGAGCCAAGGTCTTTCTAATTCCAACAAATTCCTCTCTCTCCAAAGCTTTGTAACCCTTTTTGTTATTCTAAACAAGCTCTCTATAAAAGACCATTATTCATTGTCCCAAGATGCAGCAGCCTTTCAGATAGACAGTGGGGTGGATGCATCTTAAAGGGCCCATGAGTTCCCAGATTGACATGCAGGTCTGTCACAGAATTAGAATGAGGTACCTCTATCTAGCCTTGAAATCTGGGGGAAGCTCCTCAACATCCAAGAATCTTATTGGGATGAACTATCTGATCTACAGCTAATACTGCCAGGGTGCTCCTGAGTGGTGGACCCAACTCTTTCCATCCTTATTTGTCTTGATGCAATTTTTACCTGGATGGTGCATTTTGAGAAATAAACATGCTCAGACTCAGAAGATAGAAAAGTTTATTGGAAAATAGAGGAGAAACTAATAAAGGAGAAACTCCCCATGTGGGGAGGGAATTAGCATAGGACTAAGTTAAGTATGGCTTATTGGGGAGGGGGCTTATAGGAGAACTGAGTCCTTGCGCAGGCCTTAAAATGTTTTTGCAGTACTTGTCAATTGGTGAGAATGTTACAAAGGGGCGAGGATTCTACAGAGGGGTCTGACTGGTCTGAGTCCTTTGGGTTTGGCCATTGGCTTTAAGCATTACTTACTATCTTGGGGAATTGTTAATTGATACTTGTTAATTATCAGAAAGAGCCCAGAAACTCTCAGGGACATTAAAAATGTAGAATGGGGTCAATCAAAAATGAAACTGCTCACAGCAGCTGGTCAGGGGAAACTGACTCTTCCTTTTTCACTGGCCTCTTGATGTTCAACAAAATAAGAAACAAATAAGAAGCAGTTGATGAGGAACTTCCCCATATTTTGCTCAGTGGAAGTTGATCCACAAAGTTTGGGTTCTGAAGGTTGGGGAGCAGGAGACCAGAACACTCACTAAAAGTGACGCTTTCATCTGTGTGGATCTAAACATCTAGGCTAGCAGGAGGGGTTGGTGCAGGGGAGCTCTGGGGGGTTCACTTGGTGCCCATCCCTGGGCCTTGTGGGCACAGAGGGACGACTGACTGCTCAGGAGTGTATGGTTGGTTGGTTTCTTTTCATTTTATCTTTTTGCTATTATATATTTATGGGATTTTTTTGGGCCACACCTGTTTGATGCTCAGGGGCTACTCCTGGCTAAGCGCTCAGAAATTGCCCCTGGCTTGGGGGAACCATATGGGACTGTGGGGGATAGAACCACGGTCTTTCCTTGGCTAGCACTTGCAAGGCAGACACTTTACCTCTAGTGCCACCTCACCGGCCCCTATATATATTTATATAATATATTCACATCACATTCTGAAGTGAAATAATCAATGTATATAAAGCACCAATAGAACTTTAGAGAAAAAAAAACGAACCAAACAACATTTAACCCCATTTGAAAAAGGCTCCTTTCTTTTGAAAGGCCTGGGATCAATTAGTTCAGTTAAAAGATCTGGTGTCAACTATCTCTGTTTTCCTGGTTTTGCTCTTAAACTACTGTTTTGGTTCTTGACCAGATCACTTCATTTTGGTCCCCCTCCCTGCCCATTTTGTATAGGTGGGTCTCTATCCAGAGTGAAGTTCTTGGGACTGATTCTTTTTTGCCTGCATAGCCCTCTGAGGGCCTGGAAAGGGAAGTGTCACCAAGTCTCACAGCTTCTCATGATTGCTTTTCATGATTGCTTCCAGCACTTTTTCCTCCTCCAATATAGGGACTGCAGCAGCAATTTCCCCAAAAGCCTGTTTTCCCAGTCTATTGCACATAACATCTGACAGTTGGGTGGGAGTGGGAATGCTGGCCACCCCTTCAATCCTCTGTCTAATTTCTTCAGAGAGATCGTCAGCAATAGACAAGAGGAGAAATTCTAGTGCAACCCCCACAAGAAGGGGGTACAGACCCCTGCTTTGATTTCTTGGACAAGAATTGGACACACTTCCCCAGCCTGGCGTTCCCTGTTTGCTTCCAGTGAAATAAAACCTGTTCTCTCTGTTCTCTGGGATATCGCATCTTTCAATACTTGTCAGATACAATTAACCATGACTGCTTAGCCCTACCTGTTTGCAGAAGAGAAATGACTCGTAAATATTCAGCCCTTTCTTCTCCTGTTGCTTTTCTTGAAAGACAGGAAAACACAAAGTGGCAGGCTCAGAGATGGAGACTGTCAGCCTCTCAGGACTCACTTCACTGCGGGATAAAGGATGGGGTAGCAGTGCAGAAGTCAAAGAGAACATATGCTTTGAGGCAGCAATGCCTGAGAAGGAAAACAGCATCTTTCCCTTCCCTTCCTCATCTACCCTGCTCTCCCAGCTGGCCATCGAGTATCTCTTCTCTCCTAGTTCTCTTGAGCTATTTTTTTTAACGTCACTCTCTACTACCACCATGTGCTCTGTATAGTGAATGAGTCCTGAGATCGCCTCAATTCTTTTGATAATTCTTCCAAACTCTGGACAGCTGACAAGCTCTGAACTTTTCTTCACTCCCATGCAAAAATAAACGAGGGTGCCACACATAGATGACCTGATTCTTTTTAAGAATTGCATTGACTGGATATTTTATGCTCTCTGCTTCATCAACACGGATGCACTATTCACAATTGCATGATTATGCACATTTTTGTTTTCTATTTGAGCTGGGAAAGGACCTAGTTGCAAATGCACCAAGGAAGGAATTGTTACCATTCTGATAGTCAAGTGGAGAAACTGAAGACTTGAATCATCTAATCCATTACTTAGCAAGTAGGTTCACCACTAATGTTCAGAAGGACTAGGCAGAGAAGTCAGGGAACTTTCTTGATTAGATCAGACAAGGGTCCAAAGTCAAGTCTGGTCTCCAGACTTGTCTAGATGAGGTGAGTGTCATTGGAGACTAGGCCCAATCTACATGCTCTCATCTTGAGAATTCACTGAGAATGGCTTTGGTTTGATTTGTCAGCATAATCAAGTCTGGAAGATGAGATTATGCTTTTGTTCTTGAAATGGTAGTGTCTGGTCCTGCATACAATAAGTCATGAGCCCCTATTTCAATCCTGTGGAAGGGATGAAAAGAGGAATTTCTCCACAATATTGATACATGTTTTGGAATTGTTTTCATTTGGTCTATTTTTTTATTCTGATACCCTTTCCCCAGATAAGCCTTTACCCTTCTTGCAATCTCACTGACTGTGACTTTTTCTGCCTTGGCTTCATTGTTAAGAGATTCCTTTCTAGAGGGGTTATTTGGATTGTGATTATCTCCCAGAGCCAGGGAGAAAACGTTAGAGGAAACAGTGGTCTTCTCTTCCAGGTTTTACACATCATTACAGGAGTCCTGAGGTCAGCCTATCAGTTAGAACCCGAGTTGGGTCCTCCTGGATAGATCCATTCTCCAACTGCAGCCCAGACAACTCCATCACACATTTGCCAAACTTAGTCTCATTGATCTTTGAGTGAGCATGGAAGAAAATCAGAGCAATCGGGTAGTTTTAAAACTTTCTGAAGAGAGCTTGCTCTTGCACAGAGCCAGAATTCTGTTCTCAGGCCACATCCTTGACAGTATCTATGGCCACTTGCCTTTGACTTTAATGGCATTCCAAGTGCTTACTGCCCTTGTCCTGGTCACTCTCTTCTACTTTAGTCAGGGATTCTATCTCTAATGAGTTTAGAATCTTGTCTGCTCCACCAATATCATATTATATCTGCTGCTCCTCCATATTATATCTGCTGGCCCTTGTATATTAGCATCTATGTATCGTATGTTCAGAGAGTTTCTTTCTTGGCTTCTTGTCTGCCATGCTTTTTTAAAAAACTGTTTGTGCTATGATGTGAAAGATTCACTCTAGTCAGTCCTATGTTTACAGAACAGAGAGGTGCTTGTTCACAGAAGATCAAGGATAATGTGTGGTTTGGTGAGTGAATGAACGAAAAAAATTAAACCATATTCATCCAATGGGTACACAGAAAGGAAGTTGTAAAGACAGAAAGAACAGTTTTAACTTCCTCGCTCATCCCTTAATTTTACTTCTTCCCATTAGTCAGAGACACCCAGATGCAAACACTGACAACCCTCAAGCCTTTCCTAGTTCCCACACATTCTATGCCAAATCCAACTCTATCCAGGAAAGAAGAGAGTAAGTGGTGGCATGTGGGGACAGCCTGGTAGAGGAGAGAAGCATTGACATCATGACCTCACTATTATCTCCTCTTGGCTAATCCTATGCTGTGTGACCTGGAATAAGTGACTTTAGTCTTCATTTTCCACTTCTGAAAACTCAGGAAGCCAATAATGGTGTGATCTATATCATTCATTCAGTGTGGGATTAAATATCTTAATATTTCAACATCTTTGAACCACTTAAAATACTTATATCAACATATAAATAAATATGCATCTAGTTTCTAGAAAGGAGAATCCTATGCTCCTTTCCCAGTGCTGGAACCATGAGCACACTTCCTAATTTTTGGCTCCAGTAGAGTTCATTTCTGGAGAGGTGGGAATCGAGAAGATGACATTATTTCTAGTTGAGATTTAACCCACATTCCCATTCAGAGTCTAGGGTGAGCTTGTCTCTAAGCCAGTAAGACATATTCTGTGTTTCTGTTTTAATTTTATTTTGGTATTACTTCTGGAGGTTTCGATGGATTATCCAGATTTCAAACCCAGAGCCTGCCAGGTCCTGCTGCCCTCACTCTTCTCCCAGGACCCTTGCTGTCTCTTGTGCCCTGTGCTGGGAAGCCTTGATGGATAGAGGCTGGGCTTTTTGGGATAGGGTCTCACTGGATCTGCTTATCTCTGGCATCTGAAGCTCCTTTCATTGCTGGGGGCAGCAGGAGAGATGCTGGATCCTCAGAATAGTGTGTATTGGTGCATGTAGGGGTTGTGGTAAAGCAATGGTTTATAGTGTGTGTGTGTATGTGTGTGCACGCATGCAAAGCAAAGGTTTATTGTGTGTGGGGGGGGCACATGAGTGTGTACACTCACAAAGAACACTCAATGAACAGAGAGAAAACTGGGTCACACCAAGTGTTAGGTCATGCTTGACTACACACATCCACAGCAGCCATCCCAGACCATACCTGCTGGAAGAAACTAATCTGTGCCTTTAGCACCAGTTTCTGGTCACAGCACTGAAGTAGGAATGTGCTCATGGCTGACCCCCTCCAGGGTGGGTCAATGTGAGAAATCCATTATTTCCTAAACTTTTGTATCCTGATCTGGGTGAGACTTGGCTAGTGAATCTTGGAAAATGTCCACCATTGGGGAAACAAATGTGCCATCTAGAGACAGATTTCTGTATGCTGCTTCCATTCTGAGTTTCATATGCAATAGTTGCTAAAATCTTGCACACTGTTAAGTCAGACAATGAATTCCGGAGTGGGTTTTGAAACTGCCAGAATTTAGGGTTGGTGATTCAGTCTCCAGGAGCATTTCAGGCCATTTTGAAATAATTGGGAATGTCAAGTGAGCAAATTATTTGTGTTAGTCTGAGTCTTATTGTCTCTAAAGAGATGGTTTACCAAGCCATCACTGAATAGAACCTGCTTGGTACTAGCTAACTAATTAGGTACCAGTTAACAGAATTTACCTAGAGGTAAATTTTTCACATGGGTATGGAGAATGAATGAAGCAATGTGTGACAATAAGAAAAAATTATTAAATTTTCCAAACAGGTTATTGCCAGATTTTATGATATATATATTTTTTTGGTCTTAGGGTCACACCTGGCAGTGCTCAGGGGTTACTCCTGGCTCTATGCTCAGAAATTGCTCCTGGCAGTCTTGGAGGACCATATGGGATGCAAGGATACGAACCACCATCCTCCTGCATGCAAAGCAAATACCCTACCTCCATGCTATCTCTCCGGCCCCCAGATTTTATAATTTTTACCCTATTTTTGCATAACCTCCACCAATTTGCTTATTTTGTAATATAACGCCGCTATTCCTATTTTTATTTAAATATTTCTTGTTTAATAAATTGTCTTACCGATATAAGTGGGGTAAGCAGCAATTCTCGATTAGTTAACCATAAATAATAAATAGCACTCAAATTATTTCATCTATAGCTGCCCAAGTTGATCTTCCCCTTTTGTGGAAATGTATTAGGTGAACAAAAAATGTTATCACAGGAGTTTCGAACCAGTTGTCTTCTTTTTTTTTTTAAGCAACAACAACCCCAAAGGTCATGGTCCATTTACTAGATGGAAGGAGATTTCCCTAAATCATCACCCGTCTAAGCATGTGTTTACACACACGCACACATAATGGAATGTGTGTTCTTATAGGAGTGTAACGAATCTAGGCTTCCCTTGCAACAACTCCCCAAGGAAAGGCTGAGAGTTCTACCACATGATAGAGGGAAGTGGAACACTAGATCACTGAGTGTTTCCACTATGTTTTTCACCCAGACCACAGGGACCATAGCTGGTCTGGATGGAGACAGGCATTCCTCATCTACCAAAAATTACTGCTTAATATATAGGAGGCCTAGATCATGTCACAGCACAGAGCCAGGAGTAACCCCTGAGCGCCACCGAGCATGACCCAAAAATAAACAAACAAAAAGTGTGTTGATCTAAATTATTACTATAATTAAAGTTTCTTATTTATACCACTTAATCAGTCTTTAAAATATTCTGCTATGTTTATTCATCTGTAGGTACATAAAAGTTGAAAATCACAGGTTTAAATAATGTGTCAAGGTCACAAAAACTCAGGTCACTGAATTCTTGACTTGTGCTCATTGCTTTATTCTATAACCAGCATCTCATTTTAAAGTTGAAAACATGGGGTTTGGGACAGGACTCAAAGGACTGAGTGATTCATTGTATGGTCCCCTGAGCACTGAGAGTGACCCCAATATTGCCAGGAGTAAGTAGTTTCAAAATCTAAATTACACACCCATGTAAAAACTTGTATAATTCTAAAATTGCTCCAGTACTCCAAATCCTTGGAAGATTGTAAAAAGTATCTCATAAATTAAAAGCAGCATGTGTTATTTTAGCTTGGATTAATCCTAGTTGCAAAAATAGTAAGAGTCCACTAATAGGCAGAATAAATTAGTTTGAACTGACACCATGGAAATTATCCAATTCACTAAAAAAATCAGAAGTCATCAATTTGGAGGGTTTTCTATTATTTATTGGTGAATGCAAAATGGGGCAGGCAGACCAAAAGATCCCAGTTTTTTAACTAAGATTTTTTTATAATTCTTTTTATATACAATCCTCCCTGCAGTGCTTAGAGACCTGGGGACACTCATAGTGGCCCTAGTACTCTACCCTTTAGCTTCAAGGCTAGGGTCAGCCAGGATTAATCTGCTGCTTGGGCACTGGCGATAGACCATGTGGTGCCTGGAGCCTCATACAAGCAGAGGTTTGATTCACTGAGTTTCGCCCATATCCTTCTCTTCAGGTATTTACCTGAAAGTCTTTTTGCAAACAGCACCAGGTTTGTCTCTGGTAGTCCTCAGACATGCTGGATGGCATACTACCAGGGACTCTAGGTCATACATCCTAACTCTGCTGGTTCTACTTTCTATAAATGCATGCATACACATGCATATGTGTATGTTCACATACATATGCATGCATATATATACACACACCTGTACATAGACATAATATACATACACACAGGCACAGCTAAGCATAAGAGCCTTCATATATACACATGCAGATATCCCTGCACAAATACATGTATGTCCACATCACTATAAATATACACCAGTGCATATACATAACTAAAATCTCCTTTGTCCTCCTAGCCAATATAACTAGACCCCCCCTTTTTTTTTTGGTTTTTGGGTCACCTGGCAGTGCTCAGGGGTTACTCCTGGCTCCATGCTCAGAAATTGCTCCTGGCAGGCACGGGGACCATATGGGGCACCGGGATTCGAACCGATGACCTTTTGCATGAAAGGCAAACACCTTCCCTCCATGCTATCTCCCGGGCCCCAACCAGACCCTTTTTAAAGGGAAGGGGTTGGGCCATATCAGTGATGTTTAGAGCTTACTCCTGACTCTGTCAGGAATTATTTCTGGTGGACTGGGGGATAGTGGTGTCAAATGGGATGCCAGGGATGGAACCAAGGTGGGCCACATGCAAGGCAAGTGCCCTCCCCACTGTATGACTCTGGCCCTGATAAGCAAGGTCCTTGACAGAAAAAAATGGCTGAGTTCTTGTTCTCCTTTAGTCTGGGAGAAACATGATTTTATGTCTGCTCAAAGTTTCTGTTTGTCTGTGCCTAATCCCTTTGCAAATTTTTGTTTATTCTCTTCGATTTACAAGTGTTCTAATTTTTTTGCTTGCTCATTTTCCTCAGAGATTTTATATATACACACCCTAAAGTCTTTCCTGTTTTTCAGCTTTTATCACTCTCAGGTCCAAGGCCAGGAGAAGGAAAACCAAGTAATCTACCAATTCCCCTGCCTGCTAGGACCCTCTTTTTCCTACCAAGGTTCCCAACTTTCCTTTGTTCTACTGGGTGCCAGGCTCAGCTCTGACTTGACCAGGCTCACCCAGGGGCCCCAAGGCCTGGTGCTATGCTGCAAAATGTAATCATTTGCACCCAGGCTCTAACTCTCCAGCCCAACTGGGACAGGCTGAGTGGAAGAGAAGGAAGGAGCTGCAGAGTTCATTAGCATACTGATGGCACAGTCTTCCTGGTATTTTATTACCCTAATTAGATGGGTATTAGGCTATATTTAAAGCTTAAATCTTCATTATATCCTATATCTCTGGTGGATTTTTAGAAAATCCTGCACATCTTTGAGTCTAGGTAGATTCTTAATTCAGCTCCCCTGCCTATTATTTTGTCTGTTTGCCTGATTCTTCTTTTACTTTTTTGTCTTTTGCACTCAATAATGTGTTTAAGGGGCTTGTCAAACATTGAATTAATTTCCCATTTCTCATGCGGACCCCCTGGGGCCTCTGGAGGGAGAAGGAATCTGAGTATGGGGTTCCCCCTCCTGGCTCTGCTAAGCTTACCCTCAACCTTATCCTCTGCGGGCCCCAGGTCTGAAGCTCTTCCATCAGCTTGGACCCACTCCCTGCCCAAGTGACTGTGGCCTTCACTACTGCTAATTTCCTTCACCTCCTCCTCTTTCTCCTTGTCATTTCCCTCTTCCTCTTCCTCCTCCTCCTCCTCCTCTTCCTTGCCGTCCTCTCCTCTTCTCTTCTTTGTCCTTCTCTTCCTCTCCTCCCTTCCCAGATTACCTTCTCCAGGGTTCAGCTTCTCCATGGTCCCAGATATATTGCCACAAGTGCCTACATGTCAGCCTGCTTGCTACAGTACCTGTATTCTGCTCCCCAGGCACACTTTAAAGTACCACTAGTACTTGGAGGAGAAAATACAAAATCCTCTGGGGGTTTCCCAAATGCCTCTACTTTTGTGTGCAATTTCTCCTGTGGACTTGTTCAGAAACACTGTTTCAGAGACTAGAAATGCCTCCTGTGTGCAGCTCTGGAGGATTGGCGCTCACCCAGGATGTAGTTTCTTATTATCCTCACCACTTCTTGTCATTTCCTCTGCACATGCCCAGCCAGCTGTCTGGACTGACTTTCCTCTCTGGGAGATGAAATTGTGATTGGGATCAAAAGTCCAATTCACATGTCAGCTTTCTCTGAAGCCGTCACAATTTCCCAGTGAAAATCACTCTCTCTAGTATGATGTGTCTTGGTGATTTTGAGTACCTCAACTCTAGCCTGTGCAACATTTCTTAGAAAGTGAAGTTTTTGCTGTTCCTCCACTAATTGTGCATCTTAAGCAGTTGGGTCAATGGTATAACCAC
>PVKC010040840.1:0-12268 GCA_004027635.1 Crocidura indochinensis | reverse complement strand
AGGAGCAATTTCTGAGCATGGAGCCAGGAGTAACCCCTGAGCACTGCCGGGTGTGACCCAAAAACCAAAAAAAAAAAAAAGAAAGAAAGAAAAGTAGCAGCTATGTTTCCAATTGACATAAATTCTGTCAATTCATCTCCTGGCCCCACTCAATTGCTCCAACACCTGTGGTGATGGAGGCTCCCTCAGGAGGGACAGGAGCAGGTAGTGAGGTGAAAGAGCTGAAGACTCTGGGCAGCATCTCAGTTATCTACCATCTTTCCTCTACCGGAGACATCTTTTGTGTGGACCTCGGACTCCCAACCTGCAGCAGCTTGGGCAGAAGCCAAAGGGAAAGCTCCATTGGAAGGGGACCAACAATAGGAGATGAGCAGACCCCCCCCCCCCCAACCCTGATTCCAGCTAAGGAACAGAGGCCTTTCTGTCCCAGACGACCTAAGCAGATGAGGAAGATGGAGGATCTAAGCCTAGCTGAAGAAATCTAACTAAGGAGAAGCTTCTTTCTGAACCTCTTGTAACTTTCTAGATTAACCTCTTGACCCTATTTGCGTCAGTCACTATATTGCTGGTTAAACTGCTTTTTATCTGTACGGATCTTTTTGTTTTGTTTTTATGCAAACAGAAAATTTTGTATCCAACTTCAGTGGTTTAATATTAGTTTGCAATTCCAGGGAATTGCAATATTACTTTACAATTCCAGGGAAATGCATAATGTAGTTAGAGCTTTAAAAGTTCTCTGCTATCCTAGTGAATGTTTCCCAATTGCTATGTGTTTTATTATGTAATTATGTAGCAACTTTCTCAAATTATGTCTGCAAAAATGTTCTAATGTCCACAGAAGTATATGGAAAAGGAACTTGGACACAATACACTCTTGTTTAGTAAACTTTATTTCAAACTATACATATATATATATATATATATATATATACACACACACACATACATATATACATATATATGCAGTAATGTTCTTGTGATTTTGTTTAGAGAAGCTTATGAAAAAGAAATTGGATGTTCTAGACTTGTATTACAGTGCTCGGAATAGAATGTTTAAAACTTTTCAAATTAAGTGTATCTGCAGAAAGGTTCTAACTTTTATATTCAGAAGTCTTTGAAAAAATTTTGTAATATGTATAAAATTTGGAAAAAGCTGATTGTTTTGAAAATGAGGTACACAATTTATTTTATTTATTTATTTATTTTTGGTTTTTGGGTCACACCCGGCAGTGCTCAGGGGTTACTCCTGGCTCCATGCTCAGAAATCGCTCCTGGCAGGCACGGGGGACCATATGGGGCACCGGGGTTCGAACCGATGACCTTTTGCATGAAAGGCAAACGCCTTACCTCCATGCTATCTCCCGGGCCCCGAGGTACACAATTTAAACTTTGATGTTATTACAGCGAATTTTTACTGTGTCTATGCAAAATAATAATCACATTTATAAATTCTAATCTGGAGTTCCCGCCTCTGGTGGAGAAAAGTAGAACAAAATTTTTGTTAACTTTGATCTTTGTTCTTGTTTGTTTTAAACAGAAAAGGTGAGGGACCAGAGAGATAGTACAACGGTAGAGCATTTGCTTTGCATGCAGCTGATCTGGGATGACCGGGGTTCAATTCCTGGCATCCCACATGGTCCCCTGAGCCTGCCAGGAGTGATTTCTGAGCACAGAGCCAGGAGTAATCCCTGAGTGTCACTGGGTAACCCAAAAAACAAAACAAAACAAAACAAAAAAAAACCACCCATTCCCCCACCCCCAGAAAAAACCAGAAAGAGTGGAAATATGAGATAATCCCCAGGTATCAACAGCAAAACTAAGGTGTTTCTCAATTTCCTCTTCCCAGTAACCTTTTCTTTTGATATGTAAAAGTTCCTGGCATGGGGAATTGTTTTGAATTAAGAAAGAGCGGTTCTGGCTGGGCCATGAGGCAAAAGGTGGACTGACTCCTGACTGCTAGGTGTATTATTTCTCTGCCCCTACTCCGCTTCATCAGACCCATCCCCATTCGCCTAAGTGGTTAGAAACATGGCAAGTGGGGAGAGATCACAACTCGTGGGTTTTTATTTTATGATAAGGACTCAGAAAAAGTAAAGCAGCAATTCAATGTAGTTTAACTGAAGGTGTAGACCAGGGGTCTCAAACTCAGTTTACCTGGGGGCCGCAGGAGGCAAAGTCGGGGTGATCCTTGAGTGCAAAGTCAGTAGTAAGCCTTGAACATTGGGGGGTGTGACCCAAACAACTAAAACAAAACAAAACAAAAAAAGATTCCTCTAAGGCAGGGCCACAAAATGTTGTACGGAGGGCCGCAAACGGCCCGTGGGCTGCGAGTTTGAGACCCCTGGTGTAGACAGAGAAGATGTATTTCTCAGGAGATGAAATTATAACAAGAACCTAATTAATTAGAGAGAGATCACTAGTCAAGGACTGAGGAAGATTTTTCCAGACATAGTGAATAACATGTATATTACTCCTTTCATTGGTAATAAATTCTGTCTGAGTGAGGGCAGAATGCTGGGATGAATTCCTCACATTGATCACTGAGTAAATATAGGAGTAGATTTTGTCTTCATTTAAATGTTGAAGGACTGGGGCCCGGGAGATAGCATGGAGGTAAAGCGTTTGCCTTTCATGCAAAAGGTCATCGGTTCGAATCCCGGTGCCCCATATGGTCCCCCGTGCCTGCCAGGAGCAATTTCTGAGCATGGAGCCAGGAGTAACCCCTGAGCACTGCCGGGTGTGACCCAAAAAAAAAAATGTTGAAGGACTAAAGAGCTAGTACAAAGCTTAAGACCTTTGCCTTGCATGCAGTTGACTCTGGCTCAGACCTGAGCATCACCAGGAATGGTCCCTGAACAGATTATGTAGAGTATCTCCTGAGTACTGCCTGGTATGGCCTAAATTTCTTCCAAATAAAATTAAATAGGGGCCCAGGGGGGATAGCATGGAGGTAAGGCGTTTGCCTTTCATGCAAAAGGTCATCAGTTCGAATCCCGGTGCCCCATATGGTCCCCCGTGCCTGCCAGGAGCAATTTCTGAGCATGGAGTCAGGAGTAACCCCTGAGCACTGCCGGGTGAGACCCAAAAACCAAATAAAATTAAATAAAATCAATTTGGGGGTTAGAGATGTGGCTCAGCAGTAGAACATTTGCATGTATGAGGCCACAGGTTCCATCCCTGGTACTCCACCCCCCCCCACACACACACACACAACACAGTTGATGTTTTGTTCATCATGAACTTTTCAGGATAAATTTTTGACAATTTATAGTATTTCCGTGGCATATCACTAGTTGTAATGATTGAAGTTTCTACACCCTTTAAATTTTGTACCAGGCAGATGCTCACCAACTTCTATTTTTTTCTGGTTCTGCTGATAGGAATACTCTCTATAATTGTTGGAGAGAGCTGGTAGACAAGGTCTATGATTCTATAATTTATAATTTGAGTAGGAGCTCAAAGTTGACTAAAATACAATCGTTAGATTGAGTTAGATTGATGAGTATCTTCCAGCTTTTCTTTTTTTTGGGGGGGGGGTGGAAGCGACTATTTAGTGGTAGGAATTTTTATTTCATAATAATGTGAGCAACAAATCTTTCCAATTTTATGAGATTACAATCTTCTAGATCTCATTTTCTTTTTTTTTTTTAATTTTATTGTGACTGAAGTTCATTACACAGAATTATTTACGGTACATAGTGACAATGAATGAAGGGCATTCCCATCACCAATGTTGTCCTCCCTCCACTCCTGTTCCCAGCATGTCTCCCCTATCTCCCTCCTTTACCCCCCACCCCCTCCCAAAATACTAGTATAACTGGTCTCCACTTTACAGCTTGTTGTAGGTTGGGTGTCTATTCTGTTCGGTGTTCCAGTCTGGTCATTTTTTATTTATACTACATGTTCATATGACTGGTGTCCTGGTAACATCCTTTACTCCCTTCAATTTAAGAGGCTGAATGGTTCAAGTGATGCTATTCTGTTTGAGATAAAAAGGTTAAGGAAAGGAGAAGGAAAAATTTAGTATCAACTACTAAAAGAAAATGAAATTAGAAAATCACCGAATAATATCCGCAAGAGTGAAAAAAAAGTGGAAGAAAAAGAGAAGGAAAATAATATAAAAAAACAGACAAAAAAATAAAACAAAACAAAACCAGAAAAAGGAATACTGGAGTGCAGGGTTTGGTGTTACCCCACTTTTTTTTTTTTTTTTTGTATAGACACAGTAACTATTGGGGAAGTAAGGAAATTTCCACAGCCTAAGGGATTCAGGGTTTCTCCACTTCTGGAGCATATTGTCATGGAACAACCACCGGCTTCATACCTTCTCATTGCCATATCCCAGGGGATTTGTTTGTTTGTTTTTTGTTGTGGTGGTGGTGTTCTTTTTAAAAAAATAAAGGACCTGGGCAAGAGGGACAGTAGGGCAGGTAGGGTACTTTCCTTGCATTGGCTGATCTGAGTTTGATTCCAGTACTCCTTATGATCTTATGTGTCTTGCCGGGAGTGATCCCTGAGCACAGAACCATGAGTAAACCTGAGCACTGTTGGGTCTGGCTCAAAACTAACAAAATATTCAAGGGTTTAGATTACACTTCTAGGTGTTTGTCAAATTATATTCAAACTCCCAAGATTCCAAGTTTACCTGCATCCTCACTTTCCTCACCCCCTTTTATTTTTTTTTTAAATTGAAGTCAAGGTTAACCTAACTACTACAGTGCTGATGTTTATGCTTTTGCTGTTCATCTTTGTAGGCATCGAAAGTGACAAAGACCCTCAATCAGAGTTCTAGTGTCACTTCTAGTCTTAACATGAGTAAAAAGACCACACCAGAGTGTTCCCCAAATTACTCCAGGTAGGGGAATAGTCTGGGTTTTGTTGTTTTTTTGTTGTTGTTTGTTTGTTTTGTTTTTGGTATTTTGGTTTTCCAGTCAGACCCATTCCTGGCTCTTCATTTAAAATCATTCCTGGCAGGCTCAGAGGCACATGTGGGAT
Organism: Crocidura indochinensis; assembly: GCA_004027635.1. Lineage (NCBI taxonomy): Eukaryota > Metazoa > Chordata > Mammalia > Eulipotyphla > Soricidae > Crocidura > Crocidura indochinensis. The sequence goes on along the minus strand of PVKC010040840.1, from coordinate 7,273 downwards.
GTCATGAATCAAATTCAGGTTGCCCAGACACAAGGCAAGCACCTTACCTGATGTTATTATTGCTCTAGACCTAGGAGAACATTCTGGAATTGTTAGTTAAGGGGCCCCCTCTACCTACTCCTTCCTGGACCCAATCTAATACTCATCTTACCTCCTTTGAGAATATTTTTTAAAGTATGTAAACTGCAAAACCCTATCAATGTCTGTCTCAGGCCTCTGATACCATTGAAAGAAAATCACTGTACTCCTGTCCTGTCCACCACTCAGAAGTATCAGCTTGGGCATCCAGAGATTCTGACACACTGCAGGTGGCTTTGTTTGTTGAAGTGTGGAAACATCCATGAGAGACCAAAGCCATATTCCTTTTTGTCTTCTACTGTTTGCTTTATTTATTTTTCCTTCATAAGAATTGGAGATACACATAGGTAAAACACTCCATGACATTGAGAATAAAGGTATCTTCAAGGAGGAAACAGCACTCTCCAAACAAGTGAAAGCAGAGATAAACAGATGGGAATATATTAAACTGAGAAGCTTCTGCACCTCAAAGGAAACAATGCCCAGGATACAAAAGCCACCCACTGAGTGGGAGAAACTATTCACCCAATACCCATCAGATAAGGGGCTAATATCCAAAATATACAAGGCACTGACAGAACTTAACAAGAATAAAACATCTAATCCCATCAAAAAATGAAAAGAAGAAATGAACAATTTCTCAAAGAAGAAATACAAATGGTCAAAAGGCACATGAAAAAAATTCTCCACATCACTAATCAAATCATCAGGGAGATGAAAATCAAAACAACAATGAGGTACCATCTCATGCCACAGAAACTGGCACACTTCAAAAAGAACAAGAACAATCAGTGCTGGTGGGGATGTGGGGAGAAAGGAACTCTCATTCACTGCTAGTGGGAATGCTGTGTAGTCCAACCTTTATGGAAAGCGATATGGAGATTCCTCCAAAAACTGGAAATTGAACTCCCATATGACCCAGTTATACCACTCCTAGGGATATACCTTAGGAACACAAAACACAATACAAAAATGTCTTCCTTACACCTATTTTCATTGCAGCGCTATTTACAATAGCCAGAATCTGGAAACAACCCAGATGCCCTTCAACAGATGAATGGCTAAAGAAACTGTGGTACATATACACAATGGAATATTACACAGCCAGCAGGAGAGATGAAATCATGAAATTTTCCTATGCAGGGATGAACATGGAAACCATCATGCTGAGTGAAATAAGTCAGAAGAAGAGAGAGAAACACAGAATACTTTCACTCATCTATGAGTTTAAAGAAAAACAAAAGACATTATTGTAATAATGACCAGAGACCAGCCGGCTGGAAGACCCATCTCTTGATATGAAAAGTAGTAGTATAAAGGGGCCTGGAGAGATAGCACAGCGGTGTTTGCCTTGCAAGCAGCCGTTCCAGGACCAAAGGTGGTTGGTTCGAATCCCAGTGCCCCATGCGGTCCCCCAAGCCTGCCAGGAGCTATTTCTGAGCAGACAGCCAGGAGTAACCCCTGAGCACAGCTGGGTGTGGCCCAAAGCCAAAAAAAAAAAAGAAAAAGAAAAAGAAAAAGAAAAGTAGCAGTATAAAGAGATGACTATACTACCATGACAATGTTAATGAGTGAGAGAAGTAGAATGCCTGTCTCGATTACAGGCAGGGGGTGGGGAAGGAGGGAAATGGGGGCGTTGGTAGTGGGAATGTTACACTGGTGAAGGGGGGTGTTCTTTTTATGCCTGAAACCCAACTAAAGTCATGTATGTAATTATGGTGCTTAAATAAAAAAAGAAAGGAAGAAAGTAGTCTGTAAAAAGAAATGAGGTTTCTTTTTTTAATTAAAAAAATTGCAAAGCTTAAAAATAAAGAATTAGAGGGAAGCAGTGAGACTCCTAAAAGCAAATAAGTCCTAGAAACCTGCTGAGATGTCTTCCCCTTGTAATCATTCCTTCCTACATTTCCTTTCATCCTTCTTTCCCCCTCATTCAAAGGATATATGTATTTTTAATACCTTTAAGTATTTTCCTGTATAAGATGAATATGCTTCCTTTCATCTGAAGTTTCCAATGTTCTCAGGACGTTGAAGAATTTTAATATGGCTGTTACAAACACACAGTTCTGGGGAAAAAACAATTTAATAACACCTGTTATTTTATCTTATTTATTTATTTATTTATTTATTTTGTATTTGTTTTGAGGCCACACTGAGCGGTACCCAGGGCTTATTACTGGTTTTGGGCTAAAGATCACTCCTAGTGGAACAGGAGATCAAACCCAGGTTTAACAAAACTCCTGCCTGATATACAACCTCTCTAGACTAATTACTATTTTTTTAAAGTAGAGAGAGGTTGTTGTCATACACCTTTAAAATCACTTTACTTTTTTCTTTCATTTTTTTCTGTTAATTAGTACAAGTACCCTTAATCATGTCAACTCTGACCCTCAGGCGATTTATATTAAACTCTGGCTAATAAAAGCAGGAAAGCAGCAGTAAAAGAAGCTTGACTGACTCTGTAAGATCCAAGACATTGCTCAACACCCCCTGGCCAAAACTGCATTTTCTCCTGTGATTCTGTCTGATTTCTTGTGTGAAACTGCAGGCTGAGACCTACAGGAGGTAACATGCAAAAAATTTTTTTAAATCTTTCTAACACCATGAACAAGTTAAATCAAAATGGATTAAATACCTTGTATTAAACCTAAATCTATAAATTATATTGAAGAAAACATAAGTAGAACCCTTTAAGATAGTGAATCTAGTAGCATCTTCTATGATTTGATTATATTAACCAAATTAACAGAAGCAAAGATAAACAAATGAGATTACAATCAGACTAAGAAATTTCTGCATTATAAAAGAAACAATGACCAGATTCAAGACATCTCACATAAATTGGGAGACAGAATTTGCTCACCATTCACTCATCTGATAAAATATTTAATATTTAAGGAATATTAATATTAATAAAACACTGGTAGAACTTACCAGGAAAAATTTGCAAACAACCTCACCAAGAAATAGGGTAAGAGATAAACAAAAACTTCCTCAAAGGAGGTATACAAATAGCCAAAAGTTACATGAAAAATTGGTCATCAAATCAAAATGCAAATCAAAAAAACAATGACAAATCATCTCACACTAATGAGACTGGCACATTCACAAAGAACAAAAATAACCAGTGCTGGCATGGATGTGGAAGTAAATGGGCCCTCATTCACTTCTGGTAGGAATATTGACTAACCCAGTCTTTCTGGAAAAAAATATGGACAATTCTCAGAATACTAGGAATTATGCTGCCATATGAGTCAGCAATTCAATTTTTTTGCCACTACCCCAAAGGCCTAGAAAAAACATTTGAAGGGCTGGAGAGTTAGTACATTAGGTAAAGTGCTTGCCTTGCTCAAGACTGACCAAGGCTCATTTTATGGTACCTTACATAGTTTCTCTGGCCCACCAAGAATGACCCCAAGAATGAATTCAAAGCTAAGAGTAACCCCTGAGCATAGCTGGGGGTGCCCTCTTTCTCTGCCCTTCCATACACACACATAAACACACATGAACATACACACAAAAAATACATATGCACTCCTGGGGCCCGGGAGATAGTATGGAGGTAAGGCGTTTGCCTTTCATGCAAAAGGTCATCGGTTCGAATCCCGGTGCCCCATATGGTCCCCCGTGCCTGCCAGGAGCAATTTCTGAGCATGGAGCCAGGAGTATCCCCTGAGCACTGCCGGGTGTGACCAAAAAACCACACACACACACACACACACAAAAATACATATGCACTCCTATGTTTAATGCAATACTTTTTACAATAACCAAAACTTGGAATCAATACAAAGTCCAAAACAGGTAGCTGAATAAATATAATCTATGATTCATATACACAGTTTGATTCATACACAAATGATTCACATACACAGAGTAATTACTACAAGACCTTAAGAAAAGATGACATCAGAGGCCAGAACGATACCACAATGGGTAGGACTTTTGCCTTGCACACAGCTGACCCAGATTTGGACTTTGACACCCATATGATCACCCAAACACTGCCAGGACTAATTTCTGAACACAGAGCCAGGAATGCTACTGGATGTAGTCCAAAAGTAAAAATTAAAGAAAAATAAATTAAAGAAAAGTTGAAATCATACAATTTGTTGCTACATGGATGAATCTGGAGTGAATTATACTGAGTGACATTAGAACAGGCACAGAATAATCTCTCTCCTATGTCGATTAGGAGAATAACAAATTCCCAAAAGTTGTTCTCAAAACTTTAGTAGGAAATACCATGCAAGGGGTGAGGAAATAAGATAGAGGGGTCATTGGGACAATGTCAGAGGGAGGCAGATATTCTGATGGAGAGTGTGGTGCTGGAATGCTTTATGCAAGAAATTCTATCACTAACAGTATTATAAATCACAGTGCCTAAAAGAAATTAAATAAAAAAAACATTTTAAATACCTAGAGGAGGATAAGAGAATCAGAGAATAGGTCGGTCCTTTGGTTGCACCCAGTTTAAGAACTCTGGACTAAGAAGATCTCAGTTTGGGGCTCAGAAAATCTCTGGAGGGGAAGAAAGTAAAGTATGAGAAAACCAGAGGGACGTCAAGGAGCCTCTTCAACAGACAGTCTGATGGTATGTGTGTAGCTAGAATTAAAGCCAAGAATAGCGTCTGCCTTCCCTGCACCTCAACATGAACTGTCTGGGCTCCTGCTTCTATTCTGCCCTTGAATGGCCACTTTGCTGGAGCATATCCTAGATCTGGCTGAGACCTGCAACAAACCTTCTTACTTTTTCTTTTTATGTTTTCTGATGTCAGCTCTATTTCATGCCTAATGCTTAGTCTGCAGAGTATCTGGTTTCCTGGCAGTTGCTCTAATTCCACGAGGAGACCAGAAGTCTGTGGATAGGCATGAAAGCCAGGAGTGTATCCATACTGAACAAAGAATGCCTTCAATTCCTCAAACTACTGCCATGGGCAGCATGCTCTCACTTCCAAAGGTTTCTAGAAAGATGTAAAATGTTTGGTAATTGTCTCCATAACATTTCTGTGGGCTTATTACTTATTGGAACACAGACATCAAAAGTCCACTGATTTTAGTCACTGTTTCTAGGCACTCCCCTCCATATTTAAATGGTGTGATCTTCAACAGCTCCCTTCCCCCCAAAACAGTGACTACCAGGATTTTCACCATGAGCTAAATAATGCTAAGCCAAAAGAAAAGCTCTGACTAGGAAAACAGAAAGATTTTCCTCTGTGCTCAGGAGATGAGAGTTGCTCCTAAGAAAAGAGACCAATAAATGTACTTTCCAGAGGCAATATTACTCCATGTTTCCCAGAATATCTATGGCCTATGATGATCATTTTCCTTCTTCAAATTGTATAGTGGAAGTTAAGAACATGCATCTGGCTGAGTGGGAGAAATGGAGTAAAAGGCACCACCTCACAGACTTCTAGGGACTAGATACTAAAATTAATCTTGGAGTTGGTCAGGCCAGACAATCCCTAGTGTGAGCATGGAAACAAACTTGGAACTAGCACTGTCTTCTATGCATCTTCCTTTCCCCTGTTCTAAACTCTATGGCTGGGGTTATTCTTCATTCTGCCTTTGCTCTACACAGCATATCATCCCCTCCTGAAAAGGCCTGATGCTTGATCAGCCAGTAGTCTTGCTCAACTAGTTTATCTTGCTTGGTCAGATCATCATGCATCTGTAAGTAAACATTATTAAACCCAGGTCTCTAACTACTGGGCCTACCAATACTTTCTTTGGAATTGGTGGTCCTTATGCTCAAACTCATCAAGATCTGGCTGGCGCAGCAGCCCAGACTGACATAGTCTGGCAGGTTTCTAAAGAAACATTTGTTACATGGCAGCAAGGAGCAGAGATTGTCATGGATAGTGCTGGGGAAGCTCTATTGGGGATAATCCCAGGAAGGGACCTGGAGTCCGTGTAGTCTGGAGAAGTTAGGCTTCTTGGTCATTGGAGCCTATTACTCTATAAGCACAGGATTCCTGGAAAATACAAATTTAATCATAAGTTCTGCCAACATAGATCTCCAATAAAGAAAACTTAGGAGAGTGTAGAGCACCATTAAAATACACAGGCTAAATTTCAGAAACTTTCTTTCTCATACCAGGGCGTCATAAAAAAATCCACTTCCTTATGACAGGTCAAGAAATTAACATTCAGTGAAAGCAAGTTAAACTCATTTCATCTTTAGAACTCTAATTTAAGTGCCATTATTTCCCTCATTTGTAGAGAAGAAAATTCAGGTAAGGAAACAAAATATCACAGCCAGCCCTGCTTAGGGCTTACTCCTTTATATGTGCTCAGGGATCACTTCTGGTGGTGTGCAGAAGTACCTTACCCACATACTACTATCTGACTCCTCCGTAAGGCTTCTGATTTGGGGGATCATAATTAATTGTGAGCAATTTTCTTCAGATGAGTTAGAGACAGATATGTTGTAAATGCTGGTTAAAAAAAATATCCAGTGCTGGCACTAGTGATATACTGTAGGGGTTAAGGTGCTTGTCTTGCCATGTAAGGAAAAGCCCTGAATAGCACTAGCTATTGCCTAAAAACTAAAACAATAAAATATCCAATGCTATGTTTATGAAACTATTTATACTGGTACTTAATTTTTAAAATGTGTTTGATTCGGGGCCGGGCAGTGGCACTGGAGGTAAGGTGCCTGCCTTGCCTGCGCTAACCTAGGACGGACCCATATGGTCCTCCGTGCCTGCCAGGAGCGACTTCTGAGCGAATAGCCAGGAGTAACCCCTGAGCGTCACCGGGTGTGGCCCAAAAACCAAAAATAAAGAAAAAAAATGTGTTTGATTCAAAAATTCCCAAGAAGGAAGTATAAAAATGTCTTCTTGGGGGGCCGGAGCAGTGGCGCAGCCATAGGGTGTTTGCCTTGCACGCATCTGACCTAGGACAGATAGAGGTTCGATCCCCTGGCATCCCATATGGTTTCCCAAGCCAGGAGCGTTTTCTGAGCGCATAGCCAGGAGTAGCAACTGAGCTTCACCGAGTGTGACCCAAAAACATAAACAAAACGTCTTCTTGGGGCCAGAGAAATGGTGCAGTGGCAGGGCATTTACCTTGCACGCAGATGACCCAGGATGGACCACGGTTTGGTTCGATCCTCTGGCGACCCTTATGGGCGTCCCCCAGGCCAGGAGCCATTTCTGAGCTCAGAACCAGGAGTAACCCCTGAACGTCACCAGGC
>PVKC010040839.1:0-12252 GCA_004027635.1 Crocidura indochinensis | reverse complement strand
AAACAAAAACTACGAACAAATTCCTATGCACACTGCATATATCTTATTTTGAAGTGAAGAAACAAAATGGGAACAAATACAGTATGTGGCCCGCAAGCCGTAGTTTGAGGACCACTGCTCTAAAGATACCCATGGCATTCTTCGAAGAAGTGGATCAGGCACTTTTGAAATTCATTTGGAACAATAAACACCATCAAATAGCCAAAGCGATTATTGGGACAAAGAATGCGGGAGGCATTATGTTCCCCAACTTTAAACTGTATTACAAAGCAATAGTTATCAAACAGCATGGTATTGGAATAAAGACAGACCCTCAGATCAGTGGAATAGACTTGAGTACTCAGAGAATGCTCCCCAGACATACAATCATCTAATCTTTGATAAAGGAGCAAGTAGTCCTAAATAGAGCAAAGAAAGCCTCTTCAACAAGTGGTGTTGGCACAGCTGGCTAGCCACTTGCAAAAAAGCTAACTGAGACCCCCAGCTAACATCATGTACGAAGGTAAAATCCAAATGGATTAAAGACCTTGATATCAGACCTGATACCATAAGGTATGTAGAACAACGCGTAGGTAAAACACTCCATGACATTGAGACTAAAGGCATCTTCAAGTAGGAAACTGCACTCTCCAAGCAAGTGAAAGCAGAGATTAACAGATGGGAATATATTTAGCTGAGAAACTTCTGCACCTCGAAGGAAATAGTGCCCAAGATACAAGAGCCACCCACTGACTGGGAGAAACTATTCACCTAATACCTATGAGATAAGGGGCTAATATCCAACATATACAGGGCACTGACAGAACTCTATAAGAAAAAAAAAAACATCTAATCCCATAAAAAATGGGGAGAAGAAATGGACAGACAGTTTGATAAAGAAGAAATATAAATGGCCAAAAGGCACATGGAAAAATGTTCCACATCACTAATCATCAGGGAGATGCAAATCAAAACAACTATGAGATACCACCTCACACCACAGAGACTGGCACACATCACAAAGAGTGAGAACAAGCAGTGTTGGAGAGGATGCAGTGAGACAGGAACTTTATCCACTGCTGGTGGGAATGTCGGCTAGTTCAACCTTTCTGGAGATCGATATGGATATTCCTCCAAAAACTGGAAATTGAGCTCCCATATAATCCAACTATACCACTCCTAGCAATATACCCTAGGAACACAAAAATACAATACAAAAACCCCTTCCTTACACCTATATTTATTGCAGCACTCTTTACCACAGCAAGACTCTGGAAACAACCAAGATGCCCTTAAACAGATGAATTGCTAAAGAAACTATGGTACATATACACAATGGAATATTATGCAACTGTCAGGAGAGATGAAGTCATGAAATTTTCCTATATATGGATGTACATGGAAAGAGAAAGAGAAAGATGGAGAATGGTCTCACTCATCTATGGGTTTTAAGAAAAATTTCTCAACAATTTTCAGAGACATAAGAGAGGAAGGCTGGACATTACAGCCTACCTCATGAACCTCACCACAAAGAGTGATGCGGTTAGTTAGAGAAATAACCACACTGCGAACTATCCTAACAATGAGAATATATGAGGGAAGTGGAAAGTCTGTCTAGAGTACAGGTAGGGGCGGGGAGGGGAGGAGGGATATTTGGGTCATTGGTGATGGGAATGTTGCACTGGTGATGGGGCGGGGGTCATTTGATACAACTGAGACCCAACCACAATCATGTTTGTAGCCAAGGTGTTTAAATAAAAAAACCCTGTATTTCTTAGGCCTAAGGAATTTCCTTTCTAATCTCTCCAATACTTACTGTGCCTATGCATAAAACAAAAACAAAAACAAAAAAAGAAATCCCAAAACAAAAGACAACCAAACCACAAAACATTGACACACCAGCCCTTCTTCCTTTTTCTTTCTTTCTTTTGTTTTGTTGCGATGTGCTTTTTGGTCACTGGTTATTTTATTTTGTTTTTCACTCTTCCCCTTTTTGATTTCAAATTGTTACTTATAGCTTCTAGACAGATGTTTCCCAGCTTTCATGTGTGTGTGTGTGTGTGTGTGTGTGTGTGTGTGTGTGTGTGTTTCCCCCCAACAGAATCATGTAACTTAAATAATCTTGTTCTACCTCATAAACTGAGGATAAAAAAAAGTGAATGGTACCAGGAGCAAACATCACATGAACATTGAGTTGAATTAAAAATGATGAGACCTAAACACCAAACCTAAAGTCAACAACAACAGAATAAAGATACCCAATCTACGACAACAAAGGGGACCTGTTACAAAATAAAGTTACACTATAAGTTCAGGGGGTTAATGAGATAGCTATGGAATGCATGCTGGCAACAGGGGTGGAGGGAGGAGGACACTGGTGATGGGAATGGCCTTAATTCACTGTCACTATGTCTTAAGTATAACTGTGAAAGACTTATAGTTCACATTGGTCACAATAAAAATTATTTTTTAAAAAATAAAATAAAACTGGATAAGAATTTTTTGGGGGTTCACACCTGTGCTGCTCAGGAGTTAATCCTGGCTCTGTGCTCAGAAATGGCTCCTCTCAGGCATAGGAGATCATGTGGGATGCTGGAATTTGAACCACAATCCATCCTGGTTGGCCACGTGCAAGGCAACTGCCCTACTGCTGTGCTATCTCTCTAGCCTCTGAATAAGAATTTAAAATGGGACAATATCAAAATAAAAAGACTATTTCTGATGTAGAATATTCATTCTATACCAATTATTGCTGGTGTGAATGTTCACTGTTATTTGGATGAAAACCTGAACACTTCTAAACATTTCAAATTGAAGTTTCATAGACCCAACAATTTTACGTCTTTCTCTTGACTGGCAATACAGAACCATGAATTGAACTAAGGGATAGGGCATACATGACATATGCTCCATTCTTTTGAGCTACTCCCAGGCCTACTGCTTATTTTCTATACTTAGCATATAAATGATACCATGAAATAATGTCTTTCTTTTCCTCTTTTTCGGTGGTATGGGAGCACAGTGGTGATGTTTAGTTTTTACTTGGCTTTATGTTCAGGGATCACTAATGGTGGGTGTCAGGGATCATATGGATCTATCAAAGATTTTAACCAAGTTGATGAGGCAAGTACCCTACCCAGTGTGTTATATCCTAAGTCTCAGTAATAATTTTTCTATGACTTATTTCACTTGCCATAGTGCTTCAAGGTCTGATTATGTGATAACAAACAGCATATTTCCTTCTTTCTTAGGGATGAGTAATATTCCACTGAATGTACTTTGTTGGATTAACCAGTTTCTATTCTATTCAGGATAAGCTTGTCACTCATTGGATGGAAGCACCTTTGGTTGAAGCACCTTTTGTATTGGTGCCTTAGACCACCTGTTCTTCTCTGGTTGTGGTCTTCGGTTCCTAATAAAGCCCAGGGACTCAGGGAGAAGCTTCTTGCAGTTTTGAGTTTTCACTGCAAGTATTCTGCTCACTAGCCCTAAAACCAGAAAGCAGAAAGCTCAGTAGTGGTGGAAAAATGAAAAGACAATAGTTATATTGTCCTTTTTAAAAAAAGAAATATGAGGTAACCCCACATTATGATACATATCTTGAATTTTCCTGATGATGATCTAGAACATATATCCATGTATTTGTTGGTCCTTTATTTCTTCTTTGGAAAACATCTCTTTAATTTCTCTGCTATTTTTATTTTGCTTTTTGGGTCACACCTGGTGAGGCTCAGGGGTTACCCCTGGCTATGTACTCAGAAATTGCTCCTGGCATGGGGGACCATAAGAGATGTGGGGGAATTGAACCATGACCCATCCTAGGTCAGTCACATGCAAGGCAAATGCTCTACTGCTTTTGGCACAGCTTCTGCCCCTCTCTTCCTATTTTAAACCATATTGTTTTTGCTGTTAAGTGTGCTATTTGTATATTGAAGTGTTAACTTTTTATTTTTAACGCAAATGTTTTTGTGTGATGTTTTAAAAACATTCCAATCTAGGTAGTAAGGAAAGAAAAATAAATAAAAAAATATTACTGGAACTGGAGAAACAGTATTTTTTTCCCACCCTAAGACCCAGAAGAGTGGAGAAACAGTATTGAATTAAGGAATTTACCTTGTATATCGCAGACCACAGTTAGATTCCTGATAGTCCATATGTACTCTTTTGTCTAGGAGTGACCCTGAGCACTACCTGGCCTACCAACATAACCTTCTTCAAATAAATTAATTTAAAAATATGAGCGCAATAAATGTTGGAACCAAGCATACACTCTTACTTAAAAGTCACATGAACAAATAAGAAGAGTACATGAATCGTGTTGTTATTTATTTAAATTTAAGAAGGAACATACTTCCCTTTTATGGGTGATGATTTTAAAATTATTGGAAATCTCATCCATCTACATAAATAATTAAATCATTACATCATTTTCTCCTTTAGGTCTTTCAGAATCAACATATGAGAATCTTGAATTCAATGATTATTTATTTAGTAGATGCCATTTTTTTCTTTGTATTGTTCAGTTTTTGTTACACCTGGCAGCAGTCAGTGTTTACTCATGGTTCTGCTCTTCTCTCTGCTCAGGGATCATTCCTGGCAGTTTTGGGGGACCAGAAATTGTGCAAGGAATCAAACTTGGACCAACCATATTGACAAATACCCTAATCATTGTGCAATCTGCTCAGCCCACAAATTTGTTGGGATTGTTTTTATTTTATCATTCGTTTTTGGCCACAGCCAGCACCATTCAGGGGTTACTCCTAATTCTGCTTTCAGAAATTACTCCTGACATGCTAAGGGACCAGATGGGATGCTGGAGATCAAAACCAGGTTTGCTGCATGCAAGACAAATGCTCTACCAACTGTGCTATTGCTCCATCCCCAACACAAGCTTAACTTTTGTTTATGATTGTTCTTTTGGGATTTAAAGATATTTAAAAACTAAGATAAATATCTTCATCTCTGACATTCAAATAGCAGGCATATAAGATGACTCCAAAGCAGATTGGACTCAATAGGATTCAGTATCCAAAAGCTATAAAAGATAAAAATGTATAGGGATGTAGAGATAATCCAAAGATTAAAACATGTGTTCTTTATACAGACAACAATAATTCAATCCCTGGTATCGCATATGATCCCTGAGCACTGAGCCAGGAATAAATTAGCATAGTCAGGTGTGGTACTAAAAAAGCAAAACTGCTAAGGCACATCAATTTAAGCTTACATCATGAAATATTTAAATGTAAATACTAACTTTCTGAGTTAAACTGATTTCCATTGTTGATTATCACTGGCATCAATCCCTTATTAAATTTAAATTGTTAAGCATTATACATTCAATAGGAGAAACATACTTTTTAAGTCAATGACATATTCTCTGTGACAACTGTTTCATGCCTTAAAATTTATTAATTGGTAACCATTGCTGTGCTTGATTATGCTTAGAAAATAAAACTGATTTTTAAGTAAAAAATTAGATAAAATGTATTTGTAAGAGAAATTTTAAAAGAGAAAGAAAATTTCAGCATACATTTCAAAATGTGTTTGTGGATTTAAGCATAAATAATTGCTCCAAAATCCACTATCTCTCTGCAATAAAACATTAAGTTACTAAATTTTAAAATAAGAGCACATTGAAGAAACAAGATCTCTTGAATGGGACAGAATAGGCTTTCTACTGTATTTGTTGAAAAACCATACATCGGTTCTTCAGTTTTCTCATAGCTGTTTTCATCTCCTTATTTCTCAATGTGTAGATAAGGGGGTTTAAGAGTGGAGTAAATATGGTGTAAAACACTGAAAGGAGCTTATCCACAGAGAAACGACTGAAAGGCCATACATAAATGAAAATACACGGGCCAAAGAAGAGTGTGACTACCATTATATGTGCAGAGCAAGTGGAGAGTGCTTTGGAGACACCGCCAGCAGCATTCTTTCGGACAGTGGTAAGAATAACAGTGTAAGAGACCATGAGAAAAACAAAACAGCTCATGGAAAGCAACCCACTATCTGAAATCATAAGTATGCCCAATACATAGGTGTCCATGCAGGCAAGCTTAATCACAAGAGGAAGATCACAGAAGAAGCTGTTCACCTCATTAGGGCCACAGTAAGGTAAATTTACAGTAAATGCTATTTGACTGATGGAGTGAACAAATCCAATCAACCATGATACCAATACAAGTCCAATGCAAGTCTTCCGGCTCATCATGGTCATATAATGCAAGGGTTTGCATATGGCCACATATCTATCATAGGCCATAGAAACTAGAAGTACCATTTCTGCCCCACCAACAAAGTGCAAAAAGAAGATCTGAGCCATGCATCCTCCAAAAGAGATGAGCTTCCGATCACTTAGAAAGTCTCTGATCATTTTTGGGGTGGCAAAAGAGGCCAACCAGATGTCCAGGAAAGACAGATTTCCCAAAAGGAAGTACATAGGGGAGGAATGCAAGTAGGGATCAGAAATTACAGTGACTACAATGATGAGGTTACCTAGTACAATGGACACATAAATTCCAGAGAAGAATATGAAGAGAAAATTTTGAAGAGGCTGTGAAGTACAGAGTCCTTGTAATACAAATTCTGACACCAAGGTATAATTTTTCAGGTCCATTATCAGATTTAGTCTGAAAAATAAAAAAATATATATATATATATATGCTTGAAAGTATCTGCAAACTGAAAGCACAAGAAATGGTCAAATATTATTTGAAAGTAGTTTTTTTAACTTGCAAATAATAATTTAAAAAGTTGAGAATATGTGCCCCAGTGGTTTTGTTCCTGGAACTACATGGTTCCATAAGCATTGTAGTATGTAGATACTGGAGATCCTCCAGAACATTGGGTGTGGGACTGAAGGCATCCAAGTTTCCTGAAGTTCATCCAGGTATCTCTAGATCCATAGGGCATACATAAACAGCTTCACCTCATTCAACCTTTGCTTTGAATTTCTGCCTTTGCTGACTGGAAATAAAATATAGGTTTCTAGAACTCCAGAGCACTGCTCAGGAGCCCAACCCCTCCCCCCAAAAAGTCATCTAAAATATTTTATCTGCTACCTTAAAAAACAGCCTTTACGAATATGTATATTTACCTTTACCAGGTAAACAGGTGCACTTGGACATTTTGAGTAATTAATTTCAGTGTAGTTGGGAGTTGTGAAATGTTTTTCTCTTTATCATAGGTTTCTTTTTTTTTTACAAGAAATATATAAAGTTAATTTAGTATGGCATATAAATAATAAATTATAACTATAGAAATGAAATGTGAAGATTTTCTAAGTGATACATTCTTTTCATCTGCGTCAATGCTATAGGACAATGGGAAATTGTTTTTAGGGAAATAATGGGAAATTGTTTTATTGTTTTTACATATACAGATCTATATGTAGATATATAGACTAGCTTTCAATATTGAACTCAGGGGCCTGGGAGATAGCATGGAGGTAAGTCGTTTGCCTTTCATGCAAAATGTCATCGGTTCGAATCCTGGTGCCCCATATGGTCCCCCGTGCCTGCCAGGAGCAATTTCTGAGCATGGAGCCAGGAGTAACCCCTGAGCACTGCCGGGTGTGACCCAAAAACCACCAAAAAAATCAATATTGAACTCAATATTAATATTGTTTAATAATTTTTAGTGAATTGCTTTATTGGGCTATATGAGTATCATAAAATGGCATTTGCTATAGTGTCCAGTAATAATCTCAGAAAAAATATCCAACCAGTATCAGAGTTACATTGTTTTAATCTAAAATGTTAGTATATGCCAAATAAAAAAGAGCTTTTATTTGCAGGTCATGAAATTCTTTCATCACACTTAATTTTATCTTCAGTATTGCATTGTATAAGATATACTATTAAGTGTACATACAGTAAAATACTTTAGCATAAAATTCACCTAACTTTATTATAAATTTCAATGAATCATTAGTAAGTTTACTGGGTGGCATGGTGAGTTTTAAAATGTTGACTTTGAATGATGACATAAATATTTACATAGAAGATTCCACCAAAATATCTAAGAAGCAGTAATCTTTTTGGCGGGGGGGTTTGGGTCACACCCGGCAGTGCTCAGGGGTTACTCCTGGCTCCATGCTCTGAAATTGCTCCTGGCAGGCACGGGGGACCATATGGGGCACCGGGATTTGAACCGATGACCTTTTTGTATGAAAGGCAAATGCCTTACCTCCATGCTATCTCCCGGGCCCCAGAAGCAGTAATCTAAAGTGATAGGTTGTCAAGTTATAAAATGAATATATAAAATATGTTTCACTTCTATATGAAAACAATAATTCAAAAGAAAAAAATTTAAATCTATTTAAAATTGCCTAAAATGGTGACACACCTAAAAATTAATGTAATAAACACATCATATGAGGCTGTAAATCACTAATTAAAAGAAACAGAAGGTACAAGAAAATTAAAAATAGTTCATGCTCATAGAGTAAAAACAATACCTTTTTAAAATGGCCATGTTACCCAAAGCAATATACAAATTCAATGAAAACCCAATAAAAATATAGAAACACATAAACATCAATTGCTAAAACAATCCTAAGATGGGAGGCACCATGTTCCTACTTTAAATTATTCCATAATGTTATGACAATCAGAACACTGTAGTATTAGAATAAAATAGGAACCTTGACCAATAGAATGGAATCGAAAGCCTTAAAGTAGTCTCAATTATATGAATATAAATATGTTAGCTGCAGGCAGAAACAAAATCAGACCATGGCATACACAAAAGTTTATTCAAAGTAAAAACTTGTCACATTGAATTCATAAAACATACTGAAGAAAACATGAATATAACCCTCTGATATTCGATTATAAATTATTATAATCCCAATAAAAATAATGTTTAAGATGCTGGCTTTGGATTCGTCATAATTTCCCCCCCCCCAGGACTTCTCTTGAAGAGAAATCTCAAGTTTTCTTTTCATTTTCTTTCTTTCTTTTTTATTGCTGTTGTTGCTTTTCTTTTTTTTAAATTTTGTGCCACACTCAGCCTCATTTAGAAGTAGCTCCTGGCTTTCACTCAGTTGCCCATGGCATGGTCCTAAACCATAAGGTAGTGTTCAGAATCCATTGAACTGCAAGAAGCAAGGCAAACACTCAACCTATTGTGCTATCACCCCAGAGGGTTTTTTTTTTTTTTACTTTCGTCACTTTTTAATGTACTCATTTTAATGCATTTACTCATTCCAACTTTATCTATAAAACACCAAAAGTTTTTTCCATATCAATTAATTTATAAGCAAAGAGTATAAAGGGAAATTAGCCAACTGACCTAGTTATTATACAATTTACCCAACATCAACATTTTAATATATTGTTTTTGTGTGTTTTTAGTCCATTTAGTTTCAGATTAAAAGCCAATGGTCTAATTTATTTCTTTAGACACGACTTCTGAGAGTAAATTAGGATAGCTTTGAGTGAAAATTCACTGTACTAACACTTATGTTCTATTCATAATAATTTTTTTAAGGGAAGTGTTTTTCAAATGTACAAGTTCCTGATAAATTCAATAGTTGCTTAAAATGTGTTTTAGAAGTTGGTTTGTACGTAAAGATCCCACTATCAGTTTATAAAGATAAAAAATGTGTCTCATTTTATTGATGCTATTGTATAAAGTTCCTTATAAATTGTGAAGAAAATTTTTATGAACAATTTTGCAAAAGATGTAGAACTCTTCTTTATATGATCTTTTGCTATGCTGACCCTATGTGCAATTGAAGATAGCATGAAATAAATTTTATAACTTTTCTTCAATTTAAAATATTTAGTTTCATAAGTGGAATACCTTAAGAATAATAGTATGAATTATATGAATTTTAAAAATGAGATTAAAAGGAGAACTTTTTAATTCAGAGATTGTGGATATTTCTTAATGATAGAGTGAATTCCCTGCATGCATAATGTCCTAAATTTGATTCCTGGTACCACAAAAACCAAAAGCAACACACCCATTCCCTATTCCATTACATCTCCTAAACCCCATTAATAGCAAGAACAATCAAAGAAAATGTATAGGAATTGATTAATAGTATATCTGTTTTAATCAGCCAATGGCACCCATCTCAAACATTTTGTCAGGAAAATAAGAATTCAAAATTCCATTTGTTGTTCATGAACTATGTGTGTGTATTAAAAGATTTAATTGCAATAATTTTTGGCAAAAAAGTACTATCCCTATTTAGAAGATGTATAAATATGAAGTTGTAAAGTATCTCTGATTACAATGAAATGTAATCACAACTCATAAACTTCACAAGTTTAGTCAGGTTACTTTGACAAAATCTTGTTATAGATAAAAAAGCTCTAATTTTATTTACTTATTTATTTATTATTAATTTTATTTATATTTACTGCTAATTATATTCATTTGCTCTATGTAACCATAAAAATTTATCTATAAAGTGAAAACATATTTCGTTTTTATAAAAATGAAGTAAATGCAATGATGGATTATCTATGGATATCTCAGAAAACAAAAAATAAACTTAATTTGCTATATGATTAAAGATGTTCCAAAATTAGAATTTGGTTTTGGTTATACACACTAATTATATAAAATCATTAAATTTCACATTAAGTAAACAAGGGATACCTTTTAACATATAAATTGCATTTCCTCATTTGGAAAATAAATGTTAAATTAAATAGGATTCCTTTTTCATAGACATTTTTATTATTTGTAAATTATTTTAAAAGATTAGTAAATAGTCAAATTTGTAATTAGAAAATATAAAGTTTACTTTTTATACTGGCAAATTCTTCTTAAATAAAATGACAGAATTTAACTTAACTGACAAGTTAATATTAATTAGCCCAATGTTAACTCAATGATTTAAGATAATATATAAAGTTTTTTTTTGACTTGTAGCTTCTGTATATGCATACTTTATATATATCATAGATTCTTTACTTAATTTAACTAATTTGCTTATTGCTGACACTACAAATATATTCGTTTTATTTCAAATTTACTATACTTACTGTAGTGAAACTTCTAAAAATATGAATGTCTTTATTCCAGAGATTATTCAATCACTTTGAGCTCCTTCATCCAAAAATATAACTTAGAGGGAAAAAATCACTTTAAGAACTTAGAAAAATTCATATTTGAATCTTCTTTCTATTATAAATATAAATAGCTATGACCTCTCTCATCAAATTAAGACTCTCTTACAGATGGAAAATTCAAGACTAAGTTTAATAATTGAGACTAGGGAATAATAATTTGGAAATTGTGAAAATGAATCTTATTTATTTTCTCAAGAGACACAAGAAAAAAATTACAGACCTGTCAAGTTGAATAAACATTGATGAAATTATTTTAAGTTAAGCAGGGTAATATGTATAATGTATGCCATTATCCAGCTAATTGATTGTAAAGAAAAATGTGCTTTTCTTTTAAATAATTTAACTGAAAACTTGCATTCTAAAAATATACCAAAAGATTATCAGTCCTATGCATTAAATATGTATTTTAATCAATTTTAGCATATTTTTTTAATTTTTGCGCTTTCCATTTTTATTCTTATTGTTTTATTGAAGTACTGGTTAAAAATTGTTCATAGTTGGGTTTTAGTGATAAAATGTTCACTACCCTTCAATAATATACCCTTCACACCACCAATATCCCCATTTCCAACCTCTCTTGCCCGCACCTGCCTACTCTGTTTGGGTTTTGGATTTAGTTTTTGGGCCACACCCTGTGACACTCAGGGGTTACTCCTGGCTGTACGCTCAGAAATTGCTCCTGGCTTGGGGGACCATATGAATCGCCTGGGATAGAACTACAGTCAATCTTAGGCTAGCACGTGCAAAACAGACACCTTACGTCCTACACCACTGCACCGGCCCCTCTCCCTGTCTTTTTTTTTTTTTTTTTTGACACTGGTTTGCAGTATTGCTAATAAAGGGGTGCCATGCATGTAACTTTATCCACCTTCAACACCAATTTCTTGTCCAACGTGATCAGTTCCAGCTATTATTGTTGTAGTAGACACATCTTTAACTGCGTTCTCTACTTTTTATGGCAAATTTCGTACCACGGATTGAGCCTCCTGACTCTTAGCTTTATTATATCTGATTTTATTATCATACTGTTGTTTGTTTTTCATATCAAACAAATGAGTGAGATTATTCTATGTCTATCCCTCTTAGTTCAATTAGCATAATAATCTCCATATCCACCCATGTATAAGCAAATTTCATGACTTCATTTTTCATAATGGCTGCGTAGTATTCCATTGTGAAG
>PVKC010040838.1:0-12254 GCA_004027635.1 Crocidura indochinensis | reverse complement strand
TTCCTTTATAATGGTTTCCATTTCCTTTCTCATGGTTGCTTTTATATTTTCTTCCAATGGATCTGAGCGTTTTGGCGGGCTTGGAAATTTGCTAGGGTTTCTCTCTGTATCTCCAGAAGTTAGGTTCCTCTTTAGTTTACCCATATTTCTTTGCATTTATTGATGTGGTAGTGCCTTCCAATTTTGGTCCGCTTTTGTCACCTGTGTCTTGGGTGTCTTCTCTGGATTATGGCCCGCCCTCTTGCCTTCCAGCACTTGGGGCCACTGCAAACAGGTCCCCTGCCTGCACTCACTCACCCCGCCTGCGCGCCTTCCAGCAGTTGGGAGCGGCTGCACACAGACCCAGGACCTCCGCTCAGACCTCCACCCCCGCACCTTCCAGCAGTTCTCATTTTCTGGGGAAAGTCAATAGTCCAGAATCTGCATTCTGGCCTTGCCCTCGCATCTCAGAAGTTTAGGCTGCAAGGGCACTTTAAAGAGAGAGAAACAAATAATAGTTTTTGTCTTTAATTTGGTGCTAAATTTATCAGATAAAGGGGTTTTATAAAGGTTATATTTTGCCTGTGAATATCAGCAGAAGAGAGAATTAATTTTAAGGCCAAATAGTATGAATGGAATATAATGTCAGTATCATAACACTAATCTCAGAAATATTTTCAGTGGTTCACGCAGGGGTAAAATCTTCCACAGTGGGCCTTCTGGTTAAATATTTCTTGGAGTGAACAAAATTAGCTATCTGTGCTAAAATCAAGACACTTCCACAGGCATTCTGTTTTGTCCCCTATGGAGATACCTATACAGACAAGTCAGACTGGGGACAAGTTGGGTACAAGATTGGAGCATATTTATCTTTATATGATCTTCACTTTTATAAGCAAATCTGGACAAGAACCTGTGCTATTGAAGACCAGGTTAGCTTACCTCTTTTCTCTTTTCTTTTTTTAAATATCTTTATTTAAATACCTTGATTACAAATATGATTGTAGTTTGGTTTCAGTCATGTAAAGAACAACCCCCTTCACTGGTGCAACATTCCCACCACCAATTTTCTATGGTGAATCTGTCCTTCATAAGGACTGTCAATGACAAATATCTTCCGTGGGTCCACAATGTGCCAAATCCTTCCTACCCTATTTCAGGCACCTAAACCAAAGCTCTGTGAGGAGTAGTATATCACTGCAGTTTTAAAGTTGAAGAAACATTAGCAGAGATCACATATTCCATTGTTCAAGGATGAAGGTACCAACTGCAAACATATACACACATATATGCATGCCTGAGTGAACTTATAGATAACAGAGATTCTCTCTTACCAAGCAGATAACAGCATGACTTTATTTCAGAAATAATCCATAGGAAGTTTTCAGACTGTTGAGGACCATATAGCTACTGGAGCAAAGACAATGAAAACAATGGAAAATAGAGATAATCCTGGATAAGTTGGGTCTATGGAATTCACACAATGGGAAATGCTGGTCATGAAAATGAACCGGGAATGGTTATTTTTTAATAATTATTTGGAGGATTATTTACAACTAAGATTCTGTACTATACTATATGGATTGATAGTGAATTTAGATTCTTGTCTCCAAGTATAATATTATGGACTACTCAGTTTAGAGGTTTTATGTTAGGATTTCTCCTCTCAGATACTGACTACATGTTTTCTTGCTCTCTGAGTTACTAATCAAGATCAGCTACGAAGAGTTGAACTAAAATCTTGCACTCTTAGAATCTGAACTGAATGATGATCTGGTTCATACTGGAGGGTTAAAAGGCAAAAGGTATGACATTATACCTAAGGTCATATAACCAGTTGTGAATAGTATTAGAGGCTTATCTTGAACCAGACACTAGACCCCCAGAACATGACTATCCTAGCATTGTCATATTAGGCCAGTATTTATTGTTCAATACATCTCCATCCTTTTTGTTGGTGTTGTTGCTGTTGTTCATATGGAAGCTATCCCAGATGTACTCAGAACTTACTCCTGGATCTGCATTTAGAGTTTACTCCTGTTGGGATTCAGATGAGGTTCCAGTGATAAAAGTCAGGTCAGCCATGTACTAGGCAAGCACCCTACAATTTCTCTCAAACAATATACATATATTTATGTTTTTCTTTGATTTAAATTCTATTTATTTTATTTAACACTGCAATGTATTATCTACACAGTGCTGTTCAGGGTGTAGTTTTCGGAACCAGCTGACCTATCACTAGCTTGTTCACCGGTCATTAAGATTCTACATCCAGCTCAAAAATTACTTAGTCAGAATATGCATTATGAAAGTTTCTAGACAATTTATCTAACATTTAAATTTGAAACATTATTTTTAATTATTTCTTATGATCTAGAAATAGTTCTAAACTGAATGAGACAGTTAATAATACATTAACTTAGTGAATCTAATATATTTGCAAATATATACATATATATACATCTGTGCACTTTATATCTGAGTATATATGCATATGACAAGCTATAACAATCTTCAAACTTTTTGGTAGTAAATCACCCTTAAAAATGCTCAGGGCTTACTCCTTACTTTGTGTTCAGGAAATACTCCTAAGTCTATGCTCAGGCATCACTTCTGGTGGATCTTAGGAGAGCTTTTATGATGTCAGTATCAAACTAGGATGGCAGTGAAATGTCCTCAACTCTAAATATATATTTTTTTGGTTTTTGGGTAACACCCAGTGATACTCAGAGGTTACTCTTAGCTATGAGCTCAGAAATAGCTCCTGGCTCGGGGGACCATATGGGACACTGTCAATCAAACCAAAACATGTCAAGCGTCAACCACGTGCAAGGCAAACACCCTACAACTGGGCTATAGCTCCAGCCCCTAAATATAAATTCTTAAATAATGTATCCACTGACTCAATTTCAGGAGACCTGAGGTGTGGACTTGTTAGAACCTTGTAAAACGATTGTAATAAGGTGTCAAAGAGATTAGTGAATTTGTTCTTGAAAAAAATCTATGTTTTAGTTCTGAGTTGGGTAGTTATAATTTAATTGATTATTTTTCTTGAAATGAGTGCCTGGAAGGCATTTGTAACAATTGTCAGGATTATAATAGACCTTTATGGATCTGGGATAAATGCCTAAAACAATAAGAATAATAAAACATGGCTGTAAATTAGTTTGTATAATTTTCTTGGAACGGTGTCACTGTGCATCGCTAGTGAAGTCCAGATGGTTTCTTTTTCCTAAATTCTCCTTTATAGAGCCAGTGATAGAAAAATGATTTTGCTTGAACAGTATAAATTTTGTGTTAGGATTTTTCTTTGTGGGGTATATAGTAAACTAGTTAAAATTGACCAAATGAAAAGGCATTGACTCATATTGCAGAATACTTAGTTCAGATATGGCTGGACTAGCCATCCGAAGACATATCCAGATTATTGTTCTTATTACCTTTGTTTCCCTTCCTTGGATTACCTCCTCACAGGAAAAGGTTCTCTGCTAAGGTGTAGAATCAAGAGAGTTCTAGACTAAACCCTTTCAATCTTTAATTTTCTTTAACTCCAAGTAAAATACAAAGCCTGGACAATAGTTCTGAAAATTTTTTCTGAATTTTATGTTCATTTTTAAATGTCTAAACCCAAAGGAAATATAATTAATATAATTAGCCATAAATTTAAATGAAATTAATAAATAAATTTAAATATCCGCATACATTATAGTTAAAACACAAACATTGTTTTTTTTTTTTTAAAACTGGCTCTTTTTTTGGGGGGTGAGCTAAGAGGGTTCTTAATATCTGTAGAGTTCTCAAGTCCTCCACATGTTCTCTCATCTCTCAAGAATAAAAAATTGTGCTTAAAGTGTGCCTACTCACGAGGCAAGTCATTCAAACACATTCTTGTTCTGGGGCAGAGGAAATGCATTTCTTTTATTTTGTGATGAGATTGTGACTGAAGTTACAAAGTTGTAGATAGAACAAAGTAACCAAATTTCCCTTACTCAATCTACTGATGAAAAACATTACAAATATCACTTTTGGGTTACTTGAGTCCACTTTTTTGTGAAAAATTCTAAGTAATGAGAATACATGCTTCCTTTTTCTGATAAAATATTTGATATAATCAAAATTAGATCGCACAACATTAGACAACACCTTACAGGATCAGAGAACCACATTACAGTACTGATATGCAAGCTTTTCATTATAATCTACTATATTTCTACTCCCCACCCCATTTTAATAGACCATAATGATTTTTGTGTTTGTAATAATATTATTTTCTTTCATATTTTAGTATGAGGAGATTTTACAGAGTAGCAATTATTTCATCAACATGGGGTGGGGTTTGTAAGTTCAAATTCTAGTGATAGTATTTACTAATTATAAATATGAATCCCCTTATAGATAAAAATGGAAATGGTATTTTTGCTTCAGAGTATTTCTGTGCAGATAAAAGGAATAGATAGATAATAACATAAGGTATTTATACAAACAAGTTAGATATGTTAGAGTACAGAGAAATGGTAGATTGTGGTATAGATAGATAGTAAATGTAGGTAAGTAGAGAGATGAGTGAATGACTGATAAAGTAAATTTAAATAATGTTACAATTCTACATTTGCTAGTTACTTATATTTTGGAGAATATATTTATATAGAATTTGGTCTTATTGCTTTTGATATTTTCAATCCCCCTTTTCAATACTACCACACCAAAGACCTGAGAAAGGACCTTCCATTGATCAGGGAACAGGATTTTACAATTCATGTTGCACAAAAAAATCTAGTCACATTGGTTTCAACTGATGAGCAAAAGCAGACCCATGGCAACCTTGTTCACCATCTCCAACTCATCTTGACTCAAGTATTTAGATTAACTTTGAACATTGGAATATGTGCATGAACTGGCTTAACTATTTCCTCCTCAGAAGAAGGCAATAATATTCTCAGACTTCCTAGCTTTGCAAGATACAGTTCTGCTGCATTATGGCTATTATTTTTTATGCTGCTTATGTGGTGCTGCTAACACTGGAGATCGAAACTCTTAGCCACACACAGATATCTACTTCGCTAAGAAACTAAAGCTAAATTTGGTGTTCCCTGAGCCTCCCCTAGGGTTTGTAGGTGTTGTGTGCTCTGATAAGTGAGACGGAGTATTGCATAGTTCTTCCCAGCATTCATTCTTTGTGACTGTGGATAGTTCTGAAATGCTAGAAATAGTATGCCAATCAGTGCTTGTCTTGGACAGTCCTCATGGTGAGTGCTAGTTGGCCTTTCATCATGGCAATTTGAGAGTCAGTGTAAGCAAATTCGTAGAGTTGGTAAACCTGGGCAGGGGCCACACATACCTATCTGATCAGTGAGTCTCAGGCATAGCTTTGCCTCAGGCATAGTTTTCCTCCATCCTGGACTCCTTCGTCTGGACAGTCTGTCAGCCCTAGACTGGCCTCCCCTGATTTGGCTCATTCTAATTTGTAATTTTCCGTTGATTATGGTGGAATCAACAAGCATAATTTTAGGCAAAATTGACTGAATATATTTAATGCCAAATTTCCTTCCTCTAAAACAATAACTAACATTATAGCCACAGCCTGATTTGGGGGGTTTGTCTCGCTATAATTTCAAATCTGTTAGAGGTTTATATTAAATCATGCATTAGTGTATTGAAGTTCACATTATAATAGGTATTTCTTGTGCTGCTTTGTACATATTTAAAAGAATTATATACTTGTATGTGTCTCTGGATTCTCCAAATCTACTCTGGCTTTTTTTGTCTGTACCCCGTTTTAACGACTTTAGTAGTGAATGAGTCTTGCCAATAGCTCATGTGCCCCCATTCTCTTCTGAGCCAAATTTTCCTTTTAGACATCACTGATTCTTCTGGGCTTTCCTGTAAACTATAGAATAAACATGTCTGCCTCACAATGAACTATAAAGTAATTTTCTCTAGAATTTAAATCATTTATCAATCGAGGGCAGAGTTTAAATTTTTCCAATAATGTGCTGCTTATCAATGAGTAAATTTTTTTTTGGTTTTTGGGCCACACCCAGTGACGCTCAGGGGTTACTCCTGGCTATGCGCTCAGAAGTCGCTCCTGGCTTGGGGGGACCATATGGGAAACCTAGGGATCAAACTGCGGTCCATCCTAGGCTAGCGCAGGCAAGGCAGACACCTTACCTCCAGTGCCACCGCCCAACCCCTCAATGAGTAATTTTTATATCTCTTCAAAATTTTGCTAAATGTTTTTCTATTTAGTCCTTCGTTGTTTATGTAATTTCACTGCCATTGCAATGACATCTTTAAGAAGGTGCTACAGGTAGATAGTATGGACTTAATGCATATTCCCCACATGTAGCTGACCTTAGTTTGAGCCCCAACAGCACATACTCCTCCAAGTACTTAAGGGAGAAACCTTTGGGTACAGTACAGTGCAAATGAGAAGTACCCCTAAGCAATTCTGGGGGAAGCATGTGTGTCAATGGATTCATATGTTTCCATTAACATCCTTTCCTTCAATCCTCTCATTGGATCACTGGTTTTGGCAGCAAAGAATTATTGGTGGGAATTCCTTCAGGCCTTTTGAACTCTGCTTGAGAGATCTAGGGGCCCGGGAGATAGCATGGAGGTAAGGCGTTTGCCTTTCATGCAAAAGGTCATCGGTTCGAATCCCGGTGCCCCATATGGTCCCCCGTGCCTGCCAGGAGCAATTTCTGAGCATGGAGCCAGGAGTAACCCCTGAGCACTGCTGGGTGTGACCCAAAAGCCAAAAACAAAAAACAAAAAAAAAAAAGAGAGAGAGATCTACCTAAATAAGAGAATTATGAAACCAATATATATATAAGAGAAATATATATTTAAGAGAATTATATATATTATAATATATATGTATATATATGTATATATATATAGTTTTTGGGTCACACCCTGCAATGCTCAGGGGTTACTCCTGGCTCTGTGCTCAGAAATCGCTCCTGGCAAGCTCTTACCTCCATGCTATCTCTCCGGTGTCCTGGATTTTTATTTTATAACAAACAAGGATAAATCTCAAAATACTTCTTTAGTCCTTAATATTGACAGGTCATCTAGAGAATGGATCCAAATACACAAAAGACCTAAAAGCCCATTTGGCTTACCAGGTGGAACTCCAGACAGAAAAAAGCTTTGTTGAAGAGTCTGTGGATATCTCTTTAACTACTTTTCAAGAACCTCCCAAAATCATAGCGTCAAAATATCTTTGGAACATAAGGAAATAAAGGCAGCATGATCCCACAAATTGCCTAATCTATCCTTAGCCACTGCACTTCACTATAACAATATCACACATGTATATCATTCAATAGCTTAAATCCCTAGATATGTTTGCTCAGAGCCACCTATTTTTTAATTTGTTTTATTTTAAAATTTTTATTAAGACCACTGTGAATTGCAAGTCTTTCACAGTTGTATTTCAGACATATAGTGGCAGTGAATTAGGGCCATTCTCACCATCAGTGAGACCTCCCTCCACCACAGTTCCCAGCATGCATCCCATATATCCACCCTTAGCCCCCAGAATACTAGTGTTATAGGTCGATTTTCTGTTTAGCTATAATAGTTCGGGTCTCTTGATTCTATTGTCACTTACTTTGCCTTGGGTATTTATATCTGACCATTTTTTCCACTCAATTCTCCTTAGATTCTTTTTTTTTCTTTATTTAAATATCTTGATTACATATATGATTGTGATTAGGTTTTGGTCATGTAAAGAACAGCCCATTCACCAGTGCAACATTCCCAACACCAATGTCCCAAATCTCCCTCTATACCACCCCACCCCCACCTGTACTCCAGACAGGCTTTCCAGTTCCCTCATTCATTCACATGGTTATGGTAGTTCTCTGTGTAGTTGTTTCTATAACTGCACTCACCACTCTTTGTGGTGAACTTCATGAAGTGAGCTGGAAGTTCCAGCCCTCCTCTCATTGTCTCTGAGGATTGTTGCAAAAATGACTTTTATTTTTCTTAAAACCCATAGATGAGTGAGACTATTCTGCATGTCTCTCTCTCTCCCTCTGGCTTATTTCACTCAGCATGATTGATTCCATATACATCCATGTATAGGAAAATTTCATGACTTCATCTCTCCTGACAGCTGCATAATATTCCATTGTGTATATGTACCACAGTTTCTTTAGCCATTCGTCTGTTGAAGGGCATCTTGGTTGTTTCCAGATTCTGGCTATTGTAAGTAGTGTTGCAATAAATATAGGTGTGAGGAAGGGATTTTTGTATTGTGTTCTTAGGGTATATCCCTAGGAGTGGAATAGCTGGGTCGAATGGGAGCTCAATTTCCAGATTTTGGAGGAATCTCCATATTGCTTTCCCTAGAGGTTGAACTAGACAGCATTCCCACCAGCAGTGGATAAGAGTTCCTTTCTCTCCACATCCCCGCCAGCACTGATTGTTCTTGTTCTTTCATCTCTCACCATGGTTTCATGGACTCTGAGAAATGGTTTGTAACAGGATCAAATAGTGTCCTCAAGCTTGGGGGTCTCTCTGCAGCAGAATCCAGTAGCAAACAACAATCTACACAATGAGGAGAGGTGGGAGAAAAATGACTGCATGGAATGAATTAGCAGGAGACATGGTTGCAGCTTTGTCCTGGGGCTAGATATGGGGACTGAGAGGGTGTCTTGTTGCCTTAGAGCTGGGTGGTAGCTTGCTGGGCCAGGGGGGAAGGTCCCTGTTTCTAAGGAGTTAAGAGTTGAAGATAAATAGGATTAAATAGGGATAATGGATCAGAGTTGAGGGGGTGAGAGAATAGGTTTTTTTAAGCTAGTGTATGGGGAAAAGAGGGATAATATATAACAGAACTATATATAATATAGGCAGATATTATGTACAATATATATTATACAAACATAGAGAGTCCACCACATACACAGACCCACTCCTAGACAGATATTGGAGATCAAGTCTTTTGGGCCACACCCGGTGACGCTCAGGGGTTACTCCTGGCTATTCGCTCAGAAGTCGCTCCTGGCAGGCATGGGGGACCATATGGGGAACCGGTGGAATGAACCACGGTCATCCTAGGTTAGTGCAGGCAAGGCAGGCACCTTACCTCCAGCGCCACCGCCTGGCCCCTGGAGATCAATTCTTAAGTTGTAGTTGGAGAACTGACTCTTATGGGATGGGTCAAAACAGTTTAAAAATGAGGCTGGCATATCTGAGTTGGGAAGGTTTTCCAATTTCTGTCATGAATGGGCTAAACTTTGCTAAATAGAGCTTTTGGGGTTAGATTGTGCATGGAGCATTATAGGAAGAACATAATTTTCACATCTAGATTATTAAG
Organism: Crocidura indochinensis; assembly: GCA_004027635.1. Taxonomy (NCBI): domain Eukaryota; kingdom Metazoa; phylum Chordata; class Mammalia; order Eulipotyphla; family Soricidae; genus Crocidura; species Crocidura indochinensis. The sequence goes on along the minus strand of PVKC010040838.1, from coordinate 2,950 downwards.
CAGTATGGTAGTGAGCACTATGAGAGAAATCTACCCCACAGTCTCTTCAAATGATCAGGAGGCATGATCGTGTTGCAGACAAGATGACAAACTTGAGAACCAAAATCAAATCCTCAGATATTTATATGCTAGCTTCAAGACTTTTAAGTCCATGTTTTAACCTTCCTAAGCCTTCTTCTTCATCTGCCAATGGGTTTTTCAAGAATTTTCACCTGGCAGGGCACCAGCAATCTTTAAATTAGATTCCACGTGTTTAAGGCACGTAGCTCAGCATGAGGTTCTGAGAAAGCAGGCAAGGCCAGATGTTATTGATTCTGAAATTGTTATTGATCATTTGACCCCAATGTATTCTAAAACCTCAAGGAAACAAAGTCATAAGAAACCAAGTTGGAGGGAAAATAAAATTTGGACAGCAGTGAGTGGTCTCATTTTGATGGATCTGATATAAAACTAGAAACAAGACATGAATGATGTTACACATAAAGGTGTTTGACTGGAGTCAGAAGGTGATAGTGAAAGCACTTGTGGTCATTCCTGAGAGTCAGTGGGATGAAAAAGAATGATCTCCACCTTTCAAATGGATCACCATCACTTTTTAGGGGAGGGCAGTATCAGCATAGACAGACCTGAATAGTCTATCCTGCATTGTTTTTATCAGAACTGCTTGGAAAACTTAGCTAGTCTAGGGTGATTGTGATTTGGAAAAAATTAAATATTGGCAAAGTCACTGGAGGTACAGTACTCACCAATGTCTTCCATATACATTGCAGAATTTGCCCAACAGCCAATTGCCAATATATTGCTTGAATGATAGCCCCTATGAACTAGCCACAAAGCATTGGGTAGAATATAACCGTTATGCTGAAGGTCCTTTAGACTTGTGACAAACTTACAATAAGAAATCACAGGGCTCTTAGGTGGTTGGTGATATGATAAACACTGGGTATGCATTTATGGTAGAAACACTTAGGTTGACATTTCATGGAGGAAACAGTCCAGATAGTCTACTACCTATTGTTATGTTTCCCTACAGAAGATACTTCTATGGTGGAACCTCTGTGTACTTGCTTGACAGACAAGGCTTAGTAATTGGAATAATGAAATAATTGAACTTGAATTAAGATGTCTGGGTAGGATTTGGCTAGGTAAAAACTGTATGGCACAGAAGAGAATTCCAGCTAGGGAAATTTGGGGAAGTTCCAAGACTAAGGCTTAAAGAGAGCAGAGCAAATAGGACATGTCATAAACAAATCATTGTTATCAGCACTGAAGAAGTCTAGTTGTGCAAGATGATGTCAGCCCTGGAAGCCATTGCTTCTGGATATCCTGTGAATGTCTCATAGCCTGGTTGCCTCTTTTCTTTAAGAGTCATTGTTGGCAGGGAATGTGCACTGGTGAAGGGATGGGTGTTGAACATTGTAAAACTAAAACTCAATTTTGAACTACTTTGTAAATATCTCATGGTGATTCAAAATAAATTAAAAAAATGTGTTGTTTGAGTCAGTAGTATGTGGTAAATGATGATATATGCTAAGTCTGTGAGAGACAGAGTATGAGCTTTTGTTATTGCTCCTTAATCTGTTGACACCAACACATACAACGAAGGCTCACACTTGAATATGGTTTAAGTTATAAAAATAATCTAAATTTATATAAATGTGTAATATCAGAAGGCACCTCACAACCAACTTATGAATGACTGAAAAAGAAACGACTGCTGCTGTAAGCCACAGAAATTTGAGGGCTCTTTAGTTAATATGCATATGCGATCATGTGATCTGATTGTTTATTGTCATAGTAGACTGTATTTGATGGGAAATTTGCTACTCATTTTTGCTGAGTTACAAAGAAACGTGAAGAACTCATCATGAGTTCAGACTGAGAAGTCATAGCAAGCATATTTATGTGATGTTTATCATAATTAAACACAAGAACAATGCCAGTGGTCCAGCTATTGTACACATGCCCTCTTCTTCTCATTAATCTTGTCTTCCCCGAGGATAACCACAATCTTGATTTTTAATGCCATAGATCAGTTTTAGCTTTTGTAAATATAAGCTCATAAATGTATCCTCTGTGGTGCCTGGATTCTTGCACTCAACCTTATGTTTGTGAGATTAATTCTCATAGCATGTAGGGTGCTTCATTTTATTGATAGATAGCTTACTGTGTTATGAATGTATCACCACTTATTTATGCTACTTTGCATGTGTTGTTTCTAGCTTTGATGATTACAAATTTTATGTCTATGAATATTCATGATTTGGGAGAACATATTATGCTGTTCCATTGTGTATATGAAAGGAATGGCATAGAGAATGCCTATATTCAGCTTTAGGAGATTACTACAAAATATTTTTTTTACTGAAGCAATTGCATAAGCTTGTTCTTCTTCCACCAGTGTTTTAAAGTGATGCCATACTCTTAACACCTGATATTATTTTATTTTAGTCAGTTTTTTAGGCATTCAATTATATCTAATATTTACATTTTTATTTTCTGGGTAATTAAATTGAGGATTTTGTTTTGTTTTGTTTTGCTTTGGACTACACCTGATAGTGCTAAGAGGTACTCCTGAATCTGTACTAAGGAATCCCTCCAGGAGGTGCTAAGGGGATTATATGGGATGTTGGGGATCTAACCTGAGTTGGTCATGTACAAGGCAAACACTCTCCTCACTGTGGTATTGCTCCAGACATAATTGAGAATACTTTTATTACAAATTTTTCCTTAAAATTTATTTATTTTCTATTTTGATTTGTTTTGGGGCCATAGTTGGTAGTGTTCAGGCTCTATGCTCAACGTCACTCTTTGTGAATTGAGTTCCTGTCAGCTTCATGCAAGTAAGTCCTTACCTGCCAAGCTGTCCCTCTGGGCCTGGCTATTTACTTTTGCTGGTTTCTTTCCAAATTTCTGATGCCATATATATTTCTTTTTTTTTTTGTCCCCT
>PVKC010040837.1:0-12257 GCA_004027635.1 Crocidura indochinensis | reverse complement strand
TCTAAAATTTTTGTTTTATCAGTTGTGTTATTTGTTTCCTCCCGACCTATGTGTATACTTGCATGCAGAATAGTTTCAATAAAAACTTATTGAAATTAAAAACAGTGTACCATCCTATGTATTTTCGGTTTTAAAAATGCGGATTTTGGGGTCGGCGAGATAGCATGGAGATAAAGCGTTTGCTTCTCATGCAGAAGGTCGGTGGTTCGAATCCCGGGCATCCCATATGGTCCCTTGAGCCTGCCAGGAGCGATTTCTGAGCATAGAGCCAGGAGTGACCCCTGAGCGCTGGAAAAAAAAAGCACTGCCGGGTGTGACACCTCCCCCCCCAAAAATGTGGCTCTCAAAAGAAAAAAAAGGTTGCCGACCACTGCCTTAGGCAATGTGGTAATTATGGGTGATGGGTGATGGATGCAGCAGGATCACTTTGGCAGAATAGAGTTTGATCCACAATTTCCTCCTCCTGATTGCCAGCTTTCAACTGTGTTGCCAGTATACCCATGATTTTTCATGACTTATTTACATCTTTTTTTGAGAAAAGATTGAATCTACGGAGCTGGCCTGGCAACTCTATAAGTGAATGTAGTCCAGATCTATTTTTAATGCCATGCACAGAAGTCAAATGAAAATGAATTAAAGTTCTACATATCCAATGTGAATTCATAAAGCACATATAGAAAAATGAAAGCAGGATTTTCCATAACATTGAAGCTTCAAGAATCAACACCACTGATAAAGCAAATGAAAGCAATTATTAACAAATGAGACTACATTAAATTAAGAAACGTATTTAACTTTTCAAAGTGAATGATAACCAGTATACAAAAATATACCATAGATTTGGGCATGTATTTGAGTTTTTTTGGGCAAGCAACCATTTAATAAGTGCTTAATATTAACAAGTCACTGGTAGAAGTGAAAAAATATTACATCAATAAATTAGGAGAGATGAAAATGTCTCCTTCAAACAAAAAATACAAATGTCTGAAATCTACACAATAAGGTGTTACACACCGATAAATATTATGAAGATGAAAATTAAACTGACCATGAGATTTTGAATTATCATCTAAAACCAGAGATTACTGTAAACATTAAAAAACCCTCACCCCAAAGAACAAAAAGAAAAAGAACAGACAATGTTGACAAGGATGGAGGGAGAAAGTAATTCTCATTCACTACTAATAGGAATGTCAACTAGTGCTTTTCTGGAAAATAATATAAACTTTACTAGGAATTTAGATTTTATTTGACTCAACAGTCCCACTTCTTGGAATGTATCCCAAAGGCTCCAAAACAAAATGGAGTAAGGATTTTTGCACCCATATATTCTATGTACTCGATTTATAATAGCTCAAATTTGGAATGAATCAGTGTCTTAGAAGATGATTGGACTAAGAAACTACACATCAGTAGTACACATCAATAGCACAAATCCATTGATACATATAATGCAAGGGACCACTACTCATCATAAGAAAATATAAAACAATACAATTTCTGATATATAGAGTATTTGAAGACTATTATCCTGAGGTAATTAAGTCAGAGGAAGAGAGGCAAACTCATAGGGATCTGTATTTTTGAGGGGTACAAAAAAAAACATAATAGCATATGACAAAAATAAGCAACGGTCATGGAAACAAAGAACTGGATTCAGTAGAAAGCAAATCATTTTATGGGGTTGGGTGGGTGAAGCATTCAATTAGAAATAGGAGATGGTGCTCAAAGGTAGCAAAATGTTATGTATGAAATTATATCAGCAATATCATAGTAAATTATTGTGCAAAAATGTATATATTTACATGTCTATATAAATTATATATAGCTGAAAATATATACATATATATAAATCTTTTTTAGAAGCAGACTTGTAGGGAAGGGCATTGGTGAAAATAAGTGGGCATCAATGATGTGATTGTGTTGAAACATTGTATGCATAAAATCCAATCATAAATAACTGTAATTTCACAGCAACTATATAAAAATATTTCTTCAGGTTTTACCAATAAATCAAGTTAATTATATAATTTGTCAATTGTAGACATCTAATATTTTTAACCGTTGGCTATTTATGCTTAATCTATTTTTATTAGTGTGTATATGTTTATATCTATGATTTATTTCTTTAATGGGAAGCCACAGGAAACTGAGTTGCAAATATCATGATATATTACCCAAAAGAACTTCATCATGTATCTACCAAGAATAGAAACCTATTATCATACCTAATGCAATGTGTATGCATTTCCTATCAGCTCTTATTATTTCTTGAACAATTTGAACAATCACAAAGAAGATTCATACATGCATATTAACTTTCTAAGTGCTTCGTGATCAAGAAAAAGTGATTCACTCGTAAGTGACTTGTTAGGAAGATGAAGGAAACACAGAAAGGAAATGAAGAAGTCAGACAAGGAAAGGAAAGCAATCAATAAAATGGTTGTTACCAAGTCAGCTCCCACTGTGACTCACTTGATTCCTTGAGGGAAACTAGAGCCAAAGAACAGCACACGCCTCCCAGAGCTCTTCTATCCATCACCTGAAAAGGTGAGACAGAGAGTTAGAGTTGTTATACCAAATTCTAGTCAATCTTTGTTTGAGGACTTCTCAAAATATTAATTCCTTGGATGCCTTCTGTCTTATTCACATGGAAAGGGCAGTAAAGTGTGCTTTAGTGGCCAGAAGCTAAACAGGCAGTAAGATTTAGCAATCAGACTGATGTGACACATGAGAAATAGTATAGACCAAAGAGGGCATAGAGGTGCATATTTATCATTTCTACACATTATTTTTCTATAATCTTGACTTTTGGAGGAAGTAGGCAGGTTGTATTAAAATAAAATATTTTATGAGAATATTTATCCTCATTTGATATCATCTAGGTTTTATAAGTATAGTTTTATTATTTCTATAAACTTAACATTAGTTACAGAGACTTAGAGTAACTATGCTGTGGTCCTTTATGTTATTATAAAAGACAAATAGTTCATTTCAATAATTTGATCTTTAATTACATACCTATGATTGTCATCTAATAATTTTCCCCATTTTAAATCTAATGTCTAACCCTATCCAAAAGGGAGGAGAAATAAATAGTTTCTAAAAGAAGAAATTCACAAAAGGCACATGAGAAAAATGTCTCTGTGTCATTAATAATTAGGTATTTGCAAATCAAAAAATGAGATATCATCTCACACTTCAGAAACAATAAAAACAACCAGTTTTGGTGTGGATGCAGAGAGAAAGTGACTCTCCTTCATAGCTGGAGAGAATGCAGACTTCTCGAGCCTTTTTAAAAAAAATATAAATATTCATCAAAAAGCTAGAAATTGAGCTTTTATATATCCCAGTAATTCCACATCTAGCAATATATCCTAAGGGCTCCAAAGCACAACACCTTCTATATCCCTATTTTTATCACAGCACTATTTATAATAGTAGAATCTGAAAACAATTCAGGGAAGAGATGAGTGGGCAAAACAACAACATCATCAACAACCAACTGTTGTACATCTACACATCTGTTAGGAAAAATAAAGTCATGAAAATTTCTTAAACATGGATCGTTATGAATAGTATTATTTGAGCAGAATGAATTAGAGGGTGAGGGATAGATGTAGAATGATCTCACTTTTGTGGCATATAAGAAAAAACAAGATAATGTGGTAGTAATATAAAAGACAATAAAGATAAGAGTGATAAGAGCCAGGATGATCAGTCCATTTTAGGAAGTTCGCCACAAATAGCAGGAAAGTATATAGAGAGGGCCTATATAACAATGATATTTGAAAAGGATCACTCTAGCCAAATTTGGGTGCTGAAAGAAGATAAAGTGATAGACATGATGCCCCTCACTAACAATAATAAAAGCTTATAAACCACGCATCTAAAAGACAGTGGAGATTAGAGAGAAGAGGGAATAATATGTCTTTCTCATAGACAGGCAGGTGGGATGGGCAGGAATGAAACCGGGGATATTGTTGACTGGAAATGTGCACTGGTAAATTGTGTTGTACATTACATGATTTAAGCTCAATCATGAATAATTTTAATTGTGAATTAATTGTAAATTATCTGTACAGCTTTGTGTCCCTAGTGCTTAAACAAAATATTTTTAAATTATTAAAATAATTTTTTCTCCTATATATGTAAAAATGTTTGTGTTCAACTATGTCAACTTTGTGGCAATGATCTTCAAATAAACTAGCTTTTAAAATAATGTTAAAAAAAGAAAAAAAAGAAATAAAGAAAAAATAAAGAAAATAATTCTTCACTGATGCAAGAGCCTCTGTTTCTCTTTTCACTACCCCACTCATTCTTCTCTTCCTCCTTTTTCTCATTTAAATAGAAATATACAGATAATAATTGTAAAATGAATGACAGTTTAGAGTCACTCTTGTAACTTCTCCTGAGTAATTGGTTTAGAAAAGAATCATCCTAAAATCTAGAAGTTGATGAAGTAATAAGACTAATTTTTTGCTAAGCACTACCAATGCCTTTAAGATATTGCATATTAACCCTTTATCGATGGGTTTTGGATGAAGAGCTTCTTTCATTTCATCAGTAGTCTTTGTATCCTAGTCACCATTTCCTTAGGGGGCAAAAACTTCTTCGTTGAATGTAATCACATTTGTTTAACTTTACTTCTACTTGCTTGGGTAATGGTGTTTCAACTTTGAAGATGCATTTAACTTTACTTTTTTTGTTTTGTTTTTTGTTTGCTTTCCTTACTTTTTCATATATGTATTTTGTAGTTTCAAGTCTGATATTAAATATTTAATCCATTTTAATTTGACCTTTGTGCAAGGCATTAAAGAGAGGCTATGCTCACATTTTTACAGGTAATTGAGTAGTATTTTAAAAACCACTTGTTAAGAAGATTTTCTTGCTCCATATTTGTTGCCCCTTCATTAAATGTTAGTTGATCATATATGCTAAATCCATTCTCAGACTATTCAATTTATTGCATTGATCTGAGGGTCTTTCTATATTCCAATATCATGATGACTACTTTGTAGGACAGTTTGAAGTTTGGGAAAGTGATGCTTTTTGTCTTCTTTTACACAATGATTGCTTTAGCTATTTGTGGAAATTTATTATTTCATGTGAATTTTTGAAAAGTTTGATCCAATTTAAAAAAAAATCTCGTGGGTCTTCTAATAGGGATTGAACTAAATCTGTACAATGTTTTAATTCAAGAAGTATAGCCATTTTAATGATGTTAATACACCTTATCCATGGTATGTGTTTCCATTTACTCTGTCTTCTATTTCTTGAAATAGTATTTCTTAGTTTCTTTGTATAGGTCTTTCACATATTTAGTTAAGTGACTCCTACTTTGGAGGACTTGCTTTCTGTGGCAAAACTGTGAATGGGATTGTTCTTTATTAATAATATTTTAATTTATTTCATCTTTTTATTTGGAAAATTCATGTACTTTTGCTTCTTAATTTTGTAGCCTAACTATAAAATCTATCATTTTAGTTACTTTATTTGTAGAGTATTTAGGATTTTTTTAATATAGAATCATGCTATCTTTGAAAAGTGGGAATTTGACTTCTTACTTCTCCTACATGTATGCCTTGGATATCTTTTCTTTTCCTAATTGCTATGGCAAATATTTCCAGAAATATATTGAATAGAAGTGATAATTTTGTCCTGTATCAGATCTTAGAGAAAAGACTTTTATTTGTCCCTCATTGGGTACAATTCTTGTCTTGGGTTTGTTGTACATGTCTTTGACTATAATGAGGAAGGTTCCTTAAATTCCCATGTTGCTGAGAATTTATATCATGAAAGGGTACTGGACCTTGTCAAATACTTTCTCTATAGTTATTATTATAACCATATGATTTATATATATATTGTTGATGTGTGTATTTTATTGATTGGCTTACCTATGTTAAACAATCATTGCATCTCTGAAATAAATCCTACTTTAAGTTGTGTAAACTTTTTTGATGAGCTATTGGATTCTATTTGCTAGTATTTTGTTGAAGATGTTTACATCTTTGTTCATAATCTGTATTGGCCTGTGACTCCTTTTTTTGTGTTGTCTCTGTTTTTGATATTGCCTGATGTTAGGATCATATTTGGAAATATTTCTGCTATCTTGAAGACAGTACAATGTTTGATTCAATTTTCTGATCCATTTTGCCACTCCATGTCTTTAATTGGTACATTTATTTCATTGATTATGAGAGAAATGATTGTCATAGGATTTTGTTTTATCGTTTTTGTAGAAGTTTGGTGTTAAGATAGACCCTTCAATACTTTTTCTGAGGTTACTTTTGAGTTTATGAAGTGTTTGAGCTATTTATCTGTGAAGCTGGATTTTGTTCCTTCAAATCTGAATTAAAGACTGGCTAGGTTAAGCATTCTTGGTGATTCATTTATTTCACTGAGATTTTTACTCAATATATTCTAATACTGCCTTTAGTCCAGAGTCATTTTTATAAATTTGCTGTAAATTTCAAATTTGCTTCTTTATGTGATTTCCATTTTTGCTCATGCAGCTTTCAGTATTCTATCTCTATTTTTTTCTAATCATTGTGACTTAGATGTATATTGTGTTCTTTTTATTTGGATATGTTTTTGTTTGTTTTGGGGAGGCACAAACAGTGATTCTCAGGAGTTGATCCTGCTATGCTCTCAGAAACCGCTCATGAAATAAATTAAAACATTATTAATAGGGGGCTGGGCGGTGGCGCTGGAGGCAAGGTGCCTGCGCTAACCTAGGACGGACCGCGGTTCGATCCCCCGGTTCCCCATATGGTCCCCCCGTGCCTGCCAGGAGTGACTTCTGAGCGAATAGCCAGGAGTAACCCCTGAGCATCACCGGGTGTGGCCCAAAAAAACAAAAAAAATTATTAATAAAGAACAATCCCATTCACAGTTTTGCCACAGAAAAGCAAGTGCTCCAAAGTAGGAGTCACTTAACTAAATATGGGATGCTGGGGATCAAACTGAGGTCTGTCCTGAATCAGCCGCAAATGCCCTACCATGGTGCTATCACTCTATTCCCTTTGGATATATTTTAACTAGTACTCTTTGGGTCACCAGAATGAGTGTGCAGAACTGAAGACCTCTGGGAACTTCTTAGCAATGATGTCTTTGACTATTTCTTCTTCATAAGTTTTTTTTTTTTCTTCCTGGTCCTCATTGATCCCAACTTCTCTTATATTGTTTCTGTAAATTTATTCCAAAGATCTTTTGTCATATGGTCATTAATTTGAGGAATTTTTTTCATCTTCTTTCCTTTCTTTTAAGATTCTTTTCCAACTTCTGCTGAATCATGGTGGTATGAAGCTCATCTTCCATCTCACTCTTTTCTAGTTGTTAATCTGCTTGGTCAGTGAGTTTTTCATTTTGCCTACCAAGGTTTTTAGTTCTGATATTTCTGTTTGAAGATTTCTAATTGATATCAACATGTCCTCTTGAGTCTTTCTGGATGTCTATCCCATGGTTTCATTGAATTCTTTGAATATCCTCATCATTTCCTCTCCAATGTCCTGATCAGAGAATCTATATAGGTGGTTGATGTTAGCTTTGAAGTCAGAACCTCATATTCATTCACTAAGTATGGTAAGGGATCTGAAATGCTTTTTCATTATGACATTTGTAGTGTGATAGTGTGATTAGATGTTGTGGTGGGGCTCTTTGAATACAATCAATGTGCAACTACACATCAAAGATGAGACTGCACTCTTTTTTTTAACTTTTTTTTTTTTTTTTGGTTTTTGGGTCACACCCGGCAGTGCTCAGGGGTTACTCCTGACTCCATGCTCAGAAATTGCTCCTGGCAGGCACAGGGGACCATATGGGGCACCGGGATTCGAACCAATGACCTTTTGCATGAAAGGCAAACACCTTACCTCCATGCTATCTCCCGGGCCCCGAGACTGCACTCTTGTCTAGCCTCAGATTAGTTAAAAGGGTGTTTATTAGTCCCACCGATGCTGGTCACTAATTCTTTTCTCTCTTGGTCACATATTTACCTTGGATCACTCAGCTTGTTTCAGTTTTGAATAATAAATATTTTAGATACCTTTACAAAATTAAATTATATACTATTATATACTGTATACACAATTTTTTCTTTTAGGCACAAATTTTCCTTATTATAACTTGATATAATAGTGATCTGTAGGGCTGGTGAGTTAATTGTTTTCCCGCTCACAAAAGCATCCCTAACTTTTCATTTTATTAAATTTTTTGTTCAGTTAAAACCAGTGTTAAGAACCAAACTGGTAGTACAAGCAGTAGGCATCTGCCTTGCCTGTGACAGCCTAGTCGATCCCCCGGCATCCCATATGGTCCCCCAAGCCAGGAGCAATTTCTTTCTTAAAATATATTTATTTATACAATTTGATTACAAACATGATTGTACTTGGGTTTCAGTCAAATAAAGTACACCCCCATTCACCAGTGCAACATTCCCATCACTAATACCCCAAATCTCCTACCTCCTTACCCCTTCCCCTACCTGTATTTGAGATAAGCTTTCTACTTCCCATATTCATTCACATTGTTATATTAGTTGTCAGTGTAGTTATTTCTGTGTGTTAATTTTGTAGCCTGCAACATTTTTTTATTTCAACAGATATTTATTCGAATATATAACGACAAATCTTACACAGTTATATTACAGGTAGACAACGGCAAATCTTACACAGTGGTACTTAAGGTATATGGTGACAATAAATGGGGGCCTTTCCACCAGTGTTGTCCTCCCTTCATCCCTATTCCCAAGCATATATCCCTTATCACCCTCCTTTATCCCCCAGAATGCTAGTGCATCTAAAAGCATATATGTTAACCCTAATGTAAGCCTTTTTTTTTCCCCAGTTCCAGATATTCTTACTACTGGTTTCTTAAAGGTTTGGGGCCAAGGGAGCACTGTAAAAACAACATTAATGTGCCAATTATCGTTTGCATGGGCCTACCACCAAAGTATGGAGTTCATGGAGAGAAAAAATTTTTGCCAAAGTACAAGGAGACCCTAAACCTGGAGTTTCCTGACATAAGACCATTTCTAGGATCCAGGCAAACTAGTTTGTCCAATCCTGGTCATTGTCTGTAGTGCCCACACAGTTCTATTTTTCATAGTCTCTGCTGTTCATCTCATGTCTCTGTATAGAGGGTTCTGGCATCTGTATATCCTACAATATAGTCAGGATGGTACAGAGTAGCATCTAATTTCAACTTGTGATTAACAGGCAATGCAGAAAGCCTTGTCCAGTACTCAGGTCGATGTTGTTGTTTAGGTCTTCTCAGTGTTAAGGGAAGACTCATTTGAGTAAATCGATGTCAGAGCAGCAGTAGAGTCTTCCCTGGTAGAGGATTGCTTCCAGGTGATGTCATAGACAACGTTGGATGTTTCATAGATGGCTTCCCGGGTTCAGGGGTAACTGGAAAATAACTAAACCTCTGAGGCCTGTGCTGGATCATCATGTCAATGTTCAGTGCTTGTAAGCCTCCATTGCACGACAAGATTTGTGTGTTCCCATCTCTATTAGATAAGAACTTATTTGTATGTATAGTATATTCCATTTTAATGCGCCCATGCAAACAAGGAATAATGCCACCTGGTGTTATCAGTGCATAAGGGAACCTCAAGAACAAGTCCAACAATCCCTGTGACCTGATTCAAGCAAGACTTAAACTGAAGAACTCTGGGGGGCTTAGCAGGCCCCCCTGCCATTCCCCTATGTTCCCTGGACTCTAGACCTGGCCTAGAGTTGGATTTCCCCAACTCCCAACACTAGGGAGGAGGAGCAAAGGGAGGGATCAGGCAGATAGCTGGCTTCCTGCCTTTGATCCTGGAGACCAGCTCTAACCAGGTACGGGGTTAGGGAACACCCTGGGCTACATGGCTTGAGGGTGCTGAGGGCTTTGCAGACCCCCCTGCCATTCCCCTATTTCTCCCCTTTATTCCAGGTTTTCCCTGGTTGCCAGCCCATGGACTGGCAGAGGACTCTATCGTGGTCCTCTGTCTTTCTGCCTGCCACATTTTTATGAGTCTATTGTTTCTAGAAGCTCTTTGGTAGAGTCTTTAGGGTTTTCTAAATATGTATCATATCATCTGCAAACAATAAGAGCTTGACTTCTTCCTTTCTTATCTGGATGCCCTTGATATTTATTTTTTCTAGTCAAATCGCTATAGCAAGTTCATCCAGTGCTCTGATGAATAGGAGTCGTGAGAAAGGACAGCCTTGTCTGGTACCTGAATTTAGAATAAAGGCTTTTAGTTTTTCTCCATTGAGGATAATATTTGCCATTGTTTTGTGGTACATGTCCTTAACTATATTGAGAAAAGTTCCTTTCATTGCCATATTTTACTGAGAGATTTTTTTATCAAGAATGGGCGTTGGACATTATAAATATTTTTCTGCATCTATTAATATTATCATGTAGTTTTTATTTTTCTTGTAGTTGATATTGTGTATTATGTTGATAGATTTATGGATGTTAAACCATCCTTGCATTCCTGGGGTGAAACCTACTTGATTATAATGAATGATCTTCTTCTTTTTTTTTTTTTTTGTTAGCACAAATTTTGCTTTTACAGTCCTTGTTCCCCAGAGACACCCAGTGTGGCAGGCAGCAAAGAGACCTATTTTACGACCAGCTGGGGAATCTCTGCTGATGGTGAAGACCTTCTTGATGAGGCTTTGGATTCTATTTGCCAGGATTTTGTTGAGGATCTTTATATATGTGTTCATTAGGGTTATAATTTTTATTTTTTGGAAACATCTCTGGTTTTGTTATCAAGTGATGTTGGCTTCATGTAAACTATTTGAAAGTGTTCCCATTTTTTTTTTCAATTTCATGAAAGAGTCTGAGAAAGATAGGTAGTAATTCTGCTTGAAATATTGAAAAAATTCATTAGTGAATTAATCTGTGCCTGGGCATTTTTTTTTAGGGCAGACATTTGATTGATTTGAGTCATAGGTATGCTACATATTCATTATTCAAATGTAGAAGGCTATTAGAGTTCAAGAATTTATTCATTTATTCCAGGTTCTCCTGTTTGGTGGCATAGAGTTTCTCAAAGTAGCTTCTGATTACTCTTTGAATCTCTGCAATATCTGTAGTGATCTCTCCCTTTTCATTTTTAATATGGGTTATCAAGTTTCTCTCACTCTCTTTCTTTGTGAGTTTTGCCAGTGGTCTATCAGTCTTGTTTATTTTTTCAAAAAAACAACTTTGCTTTTGTTGATCTTTCGGATTGTGTCCTGGATTTCCAATTCAATGATTTCTGGCTTTAAGCTTTGTTATTTCCTTCTGTCTACCTATTATGGGTTCCTTTTGTTGATCCTTTTATAATTTTACAAGCTGCGTCATTAAGCTATTCAGGCATTATCCTTCTTCCTGATGTGTGCTTGCAAAGCTATAAATTTTCCTCTCAGTACTGCTTTTGCTGTGTCCCATAAATTCCAATAGATTATGTTTTTATTGTCATTTGTTTCCAGGAATGTTTTGCTTTCCTCTTTGATTTCATCTCGGATCCACTGGCTGTTTAGTAGTTGGCTGTTTAATTTCCAGTTGTTCAAGTTTTACTTCTGTGTCCCTTTGTAATTCACATCTGATTTCAGAGTCCCGTGGTTAATGAAGTGAGCCTGCAAACATTTCTATCTTCTTGATTTTATGGAGGTATGTTATGTGGTCTATCCTGGAGAGTGACATGTATATTAAAGAAGAATGCGTATCCAGGTTTCTGGGGATGGAGTGTCATATATATATATATATATATATATATATATATATATATATATATAGAGAGAGAGAGAGAGAGAGTGTCATATATATACATATATATATACACACACACTAGGACTCTTTCTTCATTTCTATTTTCAGGGCTTGTATATTTTTGTTTGGTTTCAGTCTAGTTGACCTATCAAATGTTAACAGAACCATGCTGAGGTCTCCACAATTATTGTGTTATTATTGATGTCCCTTTTCAAATTGTCAATAATTGTATTAGATATTTTGCTGGTGTCTCATTCAGTGCGTATATGTTTAGTAGTCTTATTTCTTCCTCTTGCACATATCCCTTTATTAATATAAAGTGTCAATATTTGTCCCTTACAGCTTTTGTGAATCTAAAGTTTGTGTCATCTGATACTAATATTACCACTTCGGCTTTTTTTAAGAGTGTGTTGCTTGAATAATTTTCCTCTAGCCTTTGATTTTGAGTCTATGTTTGTTTTTTTTTTTTTTTGGTTTTCTTTTTTTTTTTTTTTTTTTTT